>VZSG01000932.1:190183-209399 GCA_013398315.1 Nothoprocta pentlandii
AAAAAAAAAAAAATCAAACTGCTTGAGTTGTGCTCCATGACCAGAAAGCTATTACAGAACTAAAATGTAATTCAGGAGAGGTTCTATAAATTCTAAAGAAAAAATGCATTCTAAGAGCTGCAACTCATGCTTTAGTTGCCTGCCTGCTCACCCTGAGTTTTTGTAGAGCTTATAGCCATGGTCATAAAGAGAACGAGGGAGACTGCAACCCAGAAACATTTCTGTTCACCTGGATAAAGAATGGAGAATCACAAAGAGTCTAGAGATTTATGACAGCTCCCCTTTAAAGCTCACCTTGATGGGTTCTTCGCTATATCCCTGTTTCTTAGACCATGCCTTGAATTAAATATGTGAACAAGGCCATAGTGTCCTCCCTTTAACACTATCATCACAAGATTAGAGCGATGACTTTCAGAAACCACAGAGATATCATTAAAAGTTTTCTGTTACCTAAGATACTCTGTGGACTACTACTGAATCCTAAAAATTCTCTTTCATTATTTTCAGTCACTTTTGTTTCATGGAAGTCCCTTCTCCATTCTGTGATTCTCTTTAATATTTTGGCACCCTAGTTTCTTTACCTATCCCAAATCTCTTTTTTTCTCACTTTCAGTAGTAAATCTTAATCCTCTCAGGTCTTCTCTCAAATGTTTTATGAGTCACACAGTCCTCATTTTACTTCATTTGGAAAGCTTTTCAATGCCCAGATCCAATTTCAGTAACTTAAAGTGTCTACACAGCATGCATTCTTACCCAGGTTGCTTTTATTCCTTCCCCTTCTCCTTTCCTCCTTTGTGCCTCTCACGTCATACAGATAATTGCATCTTGGCATACATCCCACAGCAATACTAGGTAATGTTTCTGTTTGTTTGTTTGTTTTTGAATAAAGAAAGAAATAAGGCAGGGTACTAGGAATATAAATGCACCTGGTTAAAGACCTGATGCATCTTTTCCTTGAAAGCATATGAGGAAACGTTCCTGATGATCAGAACCTGGATTAAAGTTCTTGGCAATTTCAGAATTCTTACATTTCCCTTTGCAGTAACCCAAGGTGGCTCTTGAAAGCAAGGGTATGCAGTTCTCAGATTCCTTCAAGCATGTCTGTCCAGACGTTCTGTTTTAGAAGATAACCTCTATTATCCAGTATCTGGAGGAAAATAATGCATTGTACAATAAAACTCAAGTATCTATTGATTTTTTTTTATTGCAGCTATTAACCGATATACTTATTTTATATGTTATTCATTAATCCAGTTATCTTTTTTTTGGCCTTGCCATCACCAGGATTTGAAATGCCCATTTACTACCTTAAGACTTCATGCAGCCAAGGGGGTAGTAACTGAAATAAAATAACGATAAATCTGCTTTCTTTTCTTGAAATAGTGTTTGTCAGCTGGTAACCTGTATAGGATCTCTTGGTATGGCTCAAGCATTACAGAGCAAGGGCTATCCATCCTACGTATGTTAAGTCATTTATACAGTCAAGAATATTTTTATCCTTGGCGCCCAAAAGGCTGTTGAGGGAAGTATATAGGATCATAACAGTGTATACAAAAGCAAGAACAACTTAGTTTTCAATCAATAAAAGGCCCTATTTTGGCTTGTGATGGATTAGAGCTGTTAAATTTGCACAAACCATCTGCACTGTACTCTGGTACACAATGGAGATTTTTCTCTTTTCCTGCCAGTATCAAAAACTGATTTCCATATATGTCCAGTATATCTCTAGGTAGATTTGGGGGAAAATGATACTTTATTATGCTGGATTGCCTTTGGCAAATTAGTTTTTGTTGTTATTGTTGTTTGTTTGTTTGTCTAAAAAAAAAAAAAAGAATGTTCAAACTCATTTTACATTCCTGCATTTCTTTATAGGTAATTTTGATTGGGTAGGAAATGCTTTTACGCAGAATGCTGGAGCTGGCCTTGTTATCAACCAAGCAGACGCGGGGAACAGCACAAGCATCATTAAGCAACTCAAAGCTGTTTTTGAAAGGGATTGGTATTCACATTATGCTAAAAGTTTACAACCAACAAAAATCCCAAACTGCTTTAATCACAAACTTAATAAATCAGCATCAAATAAGACTGCCATGAGCAATGTGAATTAGAAAGACTCTTCTACTGCTTAGTATGGCAATGAAGAATGAAGGGTGTAGCCCTATTTCATACTTAAAGAAAAAAAAAAAGACTTAAAACAGCAAAAAAAAAAAAGGGTTTGGTTTGGGGGATTTTTTGTTTTTAGGAAAAGCACACTTATATAAAAAATGTCTCAACTATATTCTCTATATTGCATTACTTAAGACTTTCAAATTTGTCACTTCTCACACCGAACACAGTTTCTGCTACCATGTTACTTTTCAAGTTCCACTTTTGAATGTAACAGCATGCATCAGATTTTCAGTTTTAGGACCTTTCCTACTTCCCATCCTGGCTAGAATGAACCCAGAAGCAGAACCAAGATTCAAGCTACAAAATGACTTTCCACAATCGGTTATTATTGACTTACAAATGGATGGGAGATCTCCCCCATTGAAGGAACAAGCAGACATTTGTCCGTCTATATCATTCCCTTTCAATGAATGACGAGTCACTCAGATTTTTACTAGTTCTTAGCACATAGTTTGAGTATCACTCTTTCTCCCAGTTTTCTAACTTTAAAATAGATTAGAGTTACATGACTGATAATGCATTCATCTGGTAAGAGTATCAGAAAGTTTTGAGAAATGGGGATTGGTCTAATCAAATTCATCATAATCCCTGCAGCCTGTCAAATAAATGGTTTTCTAAGTAATTTGGATTTCTTTCAGCATAGCACTTGCTTCTAAATATACTAGTATCTAACTATGAAATTTTCTGTATTGTGAGTATGGTAAAAATCAAGGACTGACTCTTCCTAAAATCTGAAGTTTATTTATTTTCCCAATTTAGATACTTACCAAGTGAGAGTCAGCAGTTGTGTACATAGGATTAAACCAATGCTTATATTAGTATTAAATACTGCTTTTAAGAAAAGTCAGGGGCTGTATAAAACCCTACAGTAGTAGTTAATGACCATACTTTAATTTTTGCTGATTTTATGCTTTTGAATTCTTTTTGCTAGCTGTCACGTCAAAAAATCTTGGGAAGTTGTATTCTTAATATATCATGATATAGGTGAATACATCAGCACAAACAGAAATGTGATACTTTCATTAGGGCCAGTTTCATTCAGCGTTAAATAGTGTGCCTCTACAAACATAGCTCAGTTGCAGAAAGAAGTAATGTTCTGTAAAACTACAAATTTGCTCTTTGCAAGAGGCAAAAAAAGTAAAATCTTTGACAGTCCTTTTCTGTTTGTTTGGTTTTTCCCAGTCTGAGCTGTATCAGCTTAGTTTCATAACCAAAAGGTTTCCTTTCTGTTGCTCAGCTTCTGCTGAAGAATTCTGGCTGTGAGAGCAAGCTGCATTCTGCATTTCCTTCAAACATACACAAAACTTTTTCTGAAATGCAGATCATTTTCACCAGGCTGCGTGTTGTTGAAGGCAACTTTGGCACACAGGCACTGGAATCACATAGGATAATGGTGAAAGGAGAAAAAAGAAAATGTCCCAAGGGACTATTTTAATCTCAATAACAAGTTTTAAAAAGTAGGTTGGCTTTCGGACACAATTCTCATTTGCAGATTAGTGGGGGGAGGGGAACAGGAGCAGAGGAAGGTTTTATTTTGAATTAAGCACAGTTTAGGAAATCCTAAAAAGAGAGTGTCATTTTCTGACAATTGCCAGGTAGAGCTATATTTCAAAAAATGAATGCAAAACGCCCATTTTGGTAAATAATGTTCATTTCTTTCAGAATTTCCCAGATCTGCATCATTTCTTTGATAAAAGAAAGTATCAAGAAAAAAACCTCTATAATCTTTGTCAACACTGGCAGAAAATATTCTGCACAGTTTAAATGCTCAATAGCATTTTGCTAATATTAAGATTAAACCCATGCAATTTATTAGCTTTCCCTCGCCCCCATGAATAACCACATATGTTGTGACATTAATAACAGAAACAAACAAATAAATCTGAAGAAAGGAAAAGGACATTACCTGAGTTGCTGTGAAGGAGAGATAGGTGTTTTTCTTTCTTCGGTATATAATTTTAGAAATAAGTGTAGCAGCTACAGGAGAATGTCTGTTTTATTTTTCAATGGAAATAAATTTTAATGCAGATTACATTCTGTTGAATCTCTTCCCAATTTCAGCTGAGTTATGACACAAACTAGTTCTCATAGTCAAAGGCAGAAGAAAAAAACAAAAGATATTTTTAAAAGCTGGCTGAACTATTTCTGAAGTTTCAGGGGGACTCTAATGGGTGAGTGATTCTAAAGCTTGCGATGAACTTAATACTGAGTCCTTTCCTAAGATATAAATAAATAAATAAATCTGTGCAGAATTGTTACATGTAATACCTGATGGCAATAATATATATAAGAAGAATGAATCAATGTAATTTTTTTCCCCATTTGCATTATGGACACTAGAAGTGTGTGAAGTTTTTGATATGATATTTTGTACAATTAATGAAAACAGTGGAACCGAGTTTTGTCAAATGATAAAGCTAAACTGTCTGTTTTCAAAGGAAGATTGAGTGACAACGTGAAATTATGGAGTTACCACTGACCTTCTATATCTAGTATACCAAATGAATGACTCAGATGCAGTGGTTTTACTGGCTAGTATTGGGTAATACAATTGTGAAGATTAACTGGGTCTGTTAGTTTGTTTGTGCATTCTTACCGGCTTGATGAACAAATTCTGGTGCTTCAATGACTGAGAAAAAAGCTCACACAGAAAAGTACTTTTTTAATAGTAGTAGTAGTACACTGTGTTTTTATGAATGGACAGCTTCTACTGGGAATTAGTGGCCTGCCGTTCTACAATGGGACTGGCAGCCACGAGTTTCATTTGGTATAAAGTCTGGATTAATAATTGAGTAACTGTTCAGAATGGCAGCAGCTCCAAAGTAGTAAAGGCAGCTTTGGTCTGTTACATTAGTCAGGAGAAAGTGCATCCTTGGATTTAAGCAAGAAACTTTAAGAAACTTAAAGAAAAAACAGATTCTTTTTAAAATCTGTTAAAGGAAATCATAGGCAATTACTTGTTCAGGGTTAGCATTGTTACTGTTGAACAAGCTTTGACAGAGCAGGCTCCATTCTGACCTCAGTTCTTTCCACCAGTGTAGAGTTGGAGCAATTCCACTATAGTTACTCATGCTGGTAGACACTGATGGGAAGCAAGATGAGTTTTCCCTTGCTTTAGCTGTCCTGAATACCCCCACTGCACATGCTAATTACAGCTTGAACAGGAGCTTGCATCCAAAAGATGCACTTTCTCTAACGCCCTTCTAACTGGCATTGGTAACTCTGTCATATTACAGGTGATTTCCTAAAGAGAACGGCTTTATTCTTAAAGAATATAGACTGTAATTGTTGTTTGCTGCAAACATTTACTAGTGCCTTATTCATACACAAGTTTTTGTTTAACTGTTCCTCATGTGAAGTCCTGCTGAGATCTTTTGTCCAGTACTGAGGCATGCAGTGAGCTTCCTAAGACTACACAGTGACGTTTACAGGCTGGTATGTAAAACTAGAGTCACAAAAAGACAAAAATTGAATGAGAGGTGGGTCCAAACAGGAGCACACCTAAGCCTGAGTGTTTGTTCTAGATCTACATTTCAGTAATTACTCCTGCCTTTTTTATAAACTGACCCAAAAATTTGCTGAGAGCATTATGTCCTATTGTGGTTAGTGTCTGTTGTGATATAAAACTAAGGAAAATGGGAATTCCCCCAACATCTGGTTGAAATCCAAACCACCACCACCCCAGAAGTTCCCTTAAGCACAGGATAATGTCCAAAACTCACAGTGCCTACTTTACAACATTACATACCATATTAAGTCATAAGTTATTTTGGGCAGCCAGTATTTCTGTCTGCCTACAGCATATACTCGTATAGCACTGCAGATAATGTACAAATAGGAATGGAGGGTTTGTTTTGTTTTTTTTTTTTCTTAAAAAGAGGGGGTTAATAAAAAAGACCTAAAACTTTGTTAGTCCCTGAAGCATGAAACAACTGTGGAGATCTACTGTCTTTGAAGATGCAATGTACCACACATTATGTGCTACTTCATAATGGTCACAGCTGTGCTCTGGCAGAAAAGGCTGAGTTTTTGTCCATTTTTTTTTCTCCTTGAGAGTTTCTAAGAAATGCATCTTCTCTGAACTGAATTCAGGGCTTTGTAGTATAAAGTTTGCACAATACAAGGCCTCACCTTCCTCCCAGTAAATCCAGACTATGTCTATGCAGTTCCAAAGAGAGCATAAGAAACATACGTAAAGTTTTCAGAATGGTATTTTTAAGAGCGAGGCATTTATTTCCATTCCTACTATCTACATGAATTATTGTGCCGCTATCTTGTATTTCATGTGCATAAAAATGCATATGAAAAAACAGCTAAGCTCTGTGTGGTTGTTCCCTGCCATTTAATCCAAATCTAAGGAGAAATACAGACAGAGAATTTCTAGGATTTTTTTTTTGTGACTTTAGTATGTACTTGCTGAAAAAAAAAAGCACAGATGACAAAACATCAGCTGGCTATTCTAGTTCTTCAAACAAAGGCTTTTGTAAACATTCCCCTCTAGAATAACATGCACTTGACTCCTGAAAATGGCCTTACAGAGACCACCAAGTTATGTTAACCATATGGACTTCAAAATTAGCCTTTTATTTTAGTACAAAATACTGAGTGCATATATAGTATGTTTTGAGATGTAGTATGTTTTGAGATTTGAATTGCTGCCATTACATTTCACTTACACTCCTATATTTTTTGTACATGTATACACTTTTATTTTTAATCAATTCATGTAAAAAGCAAGATGAATCCTTGGTGTTTTTTTAAACTCACAGTCATGTTTCTCCAAGTTGAGTGCACCAGTAAACATATTTCACTTTAGCACTATGTATTATAGTAGCTGTACTGATATCGTAGAGTGGTTCCATTTCTTAGCTATAACTTTCCACTTTAATTACTGCTGGATGCTATTTATGAATTTCTCAGTGTTAAGATCAGGTTGCTCTTACATTATCACTTTGCACAAATGCCTTAGAAGCTTGCCAAGCTAGCATAAAGAAAAAAGATCTTGTTCAAAACAGTTTAGACAAAAAAAAAGAATGACTCGTATGCTTTATACTGTTCAAGTCAGTAGATGAACCCCAGTCTTAAAAAGTCCACTTACAGTGGAACTTTGTAGTGCATTTCCTGTTCAAAGCCCATGCAGGGTTAATCCAAATAAAAGCTTGTGAGGATCTTCAGAACTTTAAAGACAATCTGAGGGGACAGTCCAGTGTCTTGAGTGTTGCAGAGTAACTTAATTCATATTTTTTGGAAATACATTTTTGTTCATATGCATATGCTACAGCTCCACTAACATACTAAGGTTTGATTTCCCTTAACATTCAATATAAAAATAGGACAAGATAAGTCTGTGTGGCCTATTTCTCTATACCTTGTTAAAATTAGACTTAGAAGTGCAACTCAATTCTGGCTGTGTTATTCCAGTGCAGTCAGAGTCTGCTCTATTTTGCTCACAATAAATTCAACACTGCAGCTTTGGAGGTATAAATTCACTAATGTTTTTAATTCTGTAAAATGAATATGTTAATCTTCAAAAGCAGAAGTGAGGCTATGGTTGATATAGGTTAGTGAACAAAACAAAATATAATAAAATTGCCCACAGCTATAGCATTCCATGAGATTATTTTGTGTTCCTACTGACAAAACTTTTAGCTGCATAGCTACAAATGTAAGCAATAAAATAATCTGCATCACGACTGTGTTTCTCATATGCCTACTGGACACTGCATCTCACAACAGTCCCTGCTTTAACAGCTTAAATGTAATTAGGGAAAAGAGTCATAGAGGTCAAATCAACTTGACTGACACAAGGTTATCAGACTGGGTACTGGCTGAGGACCTGTGAACTAGGTTCTCATTTTGTCCTGTTCACTGCCAAATTCTGCATTTCTTATCTGTCTACTCTGCTAACTTTATATGTGACCTCCCATGACTGTTTCTGGAATGTGGGAAGGAAAGCATTAAATATTACAAAATTAGGATGCTCAGAGAATGAAGATTGATGAAGAAATCAGGATAAATATGATCCCATAAATATGATCCCATAACTTTTATGCAATAGACACTGGAGCAAAGCAATACTGGAAATGGGGCTCTTCGTTGTACATTAAAAGTTTTTAGCACTCTTAACACACTAATATAAACTGAGGATTTGTAGCACAGCAAATGCCTACAAATGATTGCAGCACGTGCAACATTTATTTATGTTTTCTTAGTACAAAAATCAGTCAGTCAGTTACTCATGAGTCTGAACTCTTCATAAACTTAATGATTTGAAACATTAGCACAAGTATCAGGCCATCTAATTTTACAAAGAAAATTGTTAAAATGAAAAAAACTAGCCTTTGGCAGAAGCGTTAACTATATGAAGTACAAAAATGACTTAGAAGCCATTGTTCCATTTTCAAAAGCAATTTGGAGGAGCTTCTTGGGGGGATATTAATGGGGAAAGAATGTAAAATA
The DNA here is from genome assembly GCA_013398315.1 of Nothoprocta pentlandii. Taxonomy (NCBI): domain Eukaryota; kingdom Metazoa; phylum Chordata; class Aves; order Tinamiformes; family Tinamidae; genus Nothoprocta; species Nothoprocta pentlandii. The sequence continues at coordinate 198,812 of VZSG01000932.1, forward strand.
TATGTGAAAAGATTACAGGCATGCATCTTTATATATAGTGTCATCTAAGGCAGACAACATTTAATATACAAAATGAGAAGCTCCTCAAATGGAAGCATGTGGAACTAGATTTTAGTGACTGACATGCTAACAAATGTTTTGAAGTGGATTTGCTCAGTGTTCAGTTATTCCACATTATTCTGCATTTGTATTTCTTCAGAGGACACTCTACCTGTATTTCGGTTTTCGTGAAATGCAAAAACTTGGCAGAAAAGCAGGATGCTCCCTAGAAAGGGTAGTTTCTAAAGGTCAAAGAGATTGTCTCCTAATCTTGTTTGCCCTTTTGCTGGCTCCTGCTTCTTCAGCAACCCAATCCAGGCTTTTACTTGTCATTCCTCAAGGAACATAGAAAATATTTTTAGTTATTTGTTTCTTATGAAATCTGCTGGCTGCTTAATAAGAAGTTTCTTATCTAATGTAATATGCAAGAAAGCATAATAAAGGAGTTCAAACACATTGTGAAGATGCCTAAGATAACTCCTCACCTGGTAAGACTCATATGCAGAAGGCAGAATAAGGAATATAGAAGGAAGAATGGAGGAAAAAAAAGTTTGGCAAAATTAAAATGAGGTGGGGTTTCTTCTGCTCATATAAACAGCTGTTCTGGTGGCATCACTTGTTCTATTGTTAACTGTTTTTCACCATACAATCATATGTGTAATGACTGATGTGCAGGTAACTTCAGCATGAAGAACCGAGAGAAGGAACGCCCCACTAACAATGCTCCTTCTCTTTGGGAATTAAATTCATTTCTTCACAGAAGAGGAAGAGGGGAAGGCAGGGAATGCTGAGAAATGTACTCTCTCATCTGTCCAAGGAGTAGCCCAGACTTCTAGAAGCAGGCAGGGAGGTTTCCAGAAAAAAAAAAAAAAATAGAGAGAGACCCTATACATGCAACTCCCAGAAATTCTCGAAAGGTGGTAGGAACTTGAGGCTTAGCCCAATCCCATTTTTTTTTACAAACTGTCAGATTTCTCAGGAGACTTTCTCTTTTTCCTTGCTAATCTACTCAAAGTAGCTCTGATATCTGCTTTTAGCAACCTCTTGAATGTTTCATTTAAAAAAGCTCCCAGAATAGTTACAATTTGGGCCTGTGAAGAGAAAAATAAACGGTAGATTCAACCAAAGGCCCAAAGAGTCTATTGTAAATATTAAAAAGTACAAGAAATGAAGATCAAGTAACAAAGCACGTACTTATTTTTACCAGCATATATAAAATACATGTGTACACCCCCACCCCACACCCCCCATGAGAGAGCAAGACAGGCAGGGAGCACACGAGAGCACGCACAGAATTCAGAAAAGAAAAAGGGGGAAGCATACCTTCAATTGATGAAGTTTATACTCATAAATAAAGATGCCAATTGCAGACAATCCCTACATCTACACTGCTGCGTTTAGTATAATGATGCAGTAGAGAGTCTATGAACCAGTATTTTTGTGCAAAGTAGTTTGAGCATTGAAAGTCCATTAGACTTGTCCATAGACATCTATAGATGTTCATCTACATTAAAAACATTTATGACAGCAAACACCCAACTAAAACTGATTGTAAACCCATTTTCCAAGTGTCTGTTGATACGATAAAAGCACTCAGATGTCCCCATATCCATCTCAGATTCCAAAGTCCTTTTATCAGGTTCCAGATATGGAGATGAGGCTCTCCATACATGCACATCCACACGTCCTCAGCAGAAAAGTGCTATTTGTGTCAGAAGAGCTCCAAAAATCTCTAACACAATGATTTGTTCTGCAGTCCTCCTACAATTAAATTAGACTAATAATAAAAGAGATAGTTATTACATTACTTACTGGAAGAAGCCACATGTCCTTTGCTAGAAGACATGAATAAGCACACATCAGCAGACTCAAAATAATGGCCTACAGAGGTGAAGTTCTGGCCACAGCATACAAGTGCATTGATTCCATTCGTGTTTCTGACAGCACGTTCCACAGCAGTCTACTCACCTGCATTCACATATTTGCCAAAAGTCACTTTTATAAAACCAAGCAGTGACATTTCTCTGTTTGAAGTCAATTTTCCCTGCTCACTTTCTCCAATCCCTATTTCCTTTCCTCACTCCCTCACACGCACACACTTTTCTTCCTTAGCATATGCTTCCATTACCCTCCCCTCCGACTCATCTGCTTCTTTTCCTTTTTGAGCTGCTTCCAACATGCTGTTTCTGTGGGAATCCCTTGCTCTGTGGTACGCAGGGACAGATCCCTGCAAGTGAACCTGTAGCCTGCTCTTTGGTGGTGTGATGGGCTACAACGTTACTTCTGCTAGCTTTACTTGAAGCGCCCTGAAAAAGAAAGCAAATGCACATGCTAGAAGGCACTAAAAACCCATGTTACATATGAAAACAAGAGCAACCAGGGAAAAAGCAGGAATACAGGAAAGCAGGAGTACTGGAAAAAAAAAAAAAACTTGAAAGTGGAAGGAATACCTGAAATGATTTTGAAGTCATAATTCTCAAACCCATTTCCACTTGGGATCTCCAAAACCAGAAACAGGACCTAGAGCCCAATTAGCCCACACTTTATCGCAAGCCTTGCCCAAGGAGCAGTTGTTGGCTGCTGTCCTGGTATTACCATGCCAAGGTAACGTGCCGAGCCAGGCAGCGACCAGCAAGTCAAAACTACCAACTGCTTCAGGGTGCAGAACCTCAACGTCGCCCTCCATGTGGCCCCTGGCCACAGAGGGACCCACCTGAGCACTTCTACCCTGGGACAGCCTCACAGCCACAACACACTTCTAGATAGGATATCACCACCCTCTGAGAGTACGTTACAAAAACTTCTCTGCAGATGTATTTTATTTTAAATCTGTGGGTGTGACTGCGGCATCACACTGTTCCCCCTCCCTCCAACACAATCTGAAAATAGCAGGAGTCCTTTGTAAAATATCCAGGGCAAAAATCGTATGTGCTGCGTAGGTTTAATTGCTCTGATGGGGTAAAATATCAAATAGAAAAACTGTCTAAACTTGTTTTGAAAACTGCATGGCCAGCTTATGCAGTAGCTAGATACGTGGCAAGGTTGCAGTGTTACTCTCCAAGGAGAATACAGTAAATATGCTTATATACTTGGTTTATTTATTGAGCATTGTGTAGTCTCCAAGCTCTACTATGAGAGGTATGGGTAACTTCTCCCATTGTTCTTCCTCCTTTAAAACACAGTATTTATCACAGATGCATACAGTACAGTGGCATAGCTTAGGCCTGTTATATAGGTCAGATTCTGCAATGCACACATGAGAACATAGTTGGCCACTGCAAAGGAGAGTGGCTGTAAATCTATTTTGGATAACCCGATTTGTATTTGAGGAAATCAATGCGTGGTCATTTCTAGAACTGTGAATATAAGATAACTGCTGCATGCTTGTATATTTGATGAGTTTTGTTATACTATATCCTTATATGAATGCCTATGCAGTGTAAATGCTTTAATATGAGATATCTGATGTTTTTTTACACATTGTTTTCTAACGATGCTATATTTTATTGCATGTTTATCCATTTTTTTGTGTTAGTATAAAGTGCAACCAGGAAGACACATGATTTTAATAACTTACACAGCAACCATTCAAATCCATTATTAAATAAAAAAAAAGTTCTATGTAGAGACTTGGCAAGTCTATATAAAAACTTGGCAAGAAATGTGCTTCCTTAAGACAATGTGCTTGGTTCACAGCAATACCTGTGTAATTAACCTTTATCTGTAAAACCACCAAGTCTGCAAACGGGGCTACCAACTCTGCTGCAAACTACGATGTCACTAAGTTTTGATACCTTTGGAGATGTAATGCATCCCGCCTTTACTAGAACAACAGATGAGACCAATCCTGAATCGGTTTGAAAACTAACGCTCTGAGGAGTCTAAACCTGAGCAGCTGCTGTGTTTGGTGCTGCAGGCTGACAGGCAATGTAGCAATCTCTTTTTTAACAATACATTCTCATATCCTGATGAGTTCGTATTTTGTTATCATAAAGTGGGCCCACTGTTTACAGAGTTACTAAACGTAACCAAAGTTCAATGTACCTGGCTGACTTGAGCTGATTCATTCTTAGGAGGAAAAAGGGTCTAACGGGGTTTAGGCTGGGGCTTTTGGGAGGTGGCTTGGTACAGAGAAATGCTGCTCCTGCACCAGCGCATTATAAACAGTAAAAAGTCACAGACTGAAGGAAGGACTTGTGGCTAAGGCACTGTCAGTGTTTGAAAGTGGGTAATACATTATACTGCTGCAAACTAATTTACCAATGATAATAAACACTAAATCAAGAGAGAGTAATGCATTAAAGCTATGTAAATATTGATTTTAATGCTGCAGCATCAGAGCCATCATTTTTCACTGCTTGGATATCCAAGGATTCATAGTACTACACGGAATGTATTTCATCTGCTTCATTTTTTAGCCTCAATATTTTCATGTTTCTTTGTACTGCACTGAAATAAAATAATTTTGTTTCAGTATATAATGCTTTTGTTATTTTCTTTCTGGTCTGTCCGACTCCATGTGAGCACCGAGTCAGAGGCAGCTGCTCCGGCTCCCTGGATCCCCTGCAGCTGCCATAGACCTAATAGGCAGGACGTGGAGAAGCCACCTGCAGCCTCCAGTTTGGAGCCTGGAGCTGGAGCAGGACTGGTACCCACTCACTGTGGACCTCTGATGAACTTTGCAGATACTGAAGCACAGGTTTTCTGGCTCGTCGTTTCAGGCTGCAGACACTTAGATTCTGCTTAAATCCTATTTTTAGGTACATCAGTTTAGGAATTCGGATGGCCACCAGGCCATGTCACTTAGCTGCCGAGTCACAGTTTTGCTGTGGAAATGCAGATACACAGATTGCTGTAATGATACTGCCCAAATCCTAACCTAAATGGCAAGTGTTGGTGGCAGACACAAGTACCAACTTTTCCAGGATAAACTTTACCAAGCACGCTCGCATCACGACACAGACACTCAGTCTCCGCATTTCCAGTGCTTCCATGCCTGGACAGGGCCAGTTGCTGTTGGTCCCAACACTGACCCATAATCCAGACCACAAACCACAGTATTTATTAGAGAAGATCTTGTAATATTAGAGAAAAGATAAAATGAAAGAGGAATAGAAAGGTCAGCTCACCAATGTAGCTTAAATTCTAGAAGAAATAATTTAAACAGTCCAGTCTGAGCCCTGCCAAAGTCAAGGCCACAGAACCCAAGACACACCACATTCCTTGCAGTTTGAAAGCAAGAATATTCTCTTTAAGTAGAGGATAAGTTCAAATAGAAAAGGTAGTAATTCTGAGAAGAGAGAGAGCAAAAACTCAACATAACCGCATAACCATAGTTCTCAGTTGCATCTCTTTTTGTCTTAACCAAAAAGGCTGCTTTTGACCGCACAAGTCACCATGAGGTAAGCTGTGGCAGCCCAGACTCAACCCACAGGAATACAATTCTTCACCAAATAACAATGATGACCACTCTAGACCAAGGAGAAAGAAGTGCAATTTTCATGCACAGAAGACTTACTGTAACATCAAAACTATGCACATCCCCCCTTTACTGTAGCAGTGTCTGAGTATCTCATTTTCCTATTTGATTTTTGCAAGTTTATTATTCTACATGAATTATTAATTTTCAGTTCTTCTGGGGTCCATTTCCATAGAACACCAGGTATGCTCACTACCAGAAATGAGCACACAGGAACTCAATGCTCTTTTCACAGGTGCAGTGGAATAACAACCATAGGCAGTAGTATACAGATCCTACGCCTGCTTTACAGATGAGACAACAGAGAATAACCAAGTTGAATCACTCACTTTCCATGGTATCATAATGGAGATCATTTGCAAAAGACCTCAAATGTTAATTCAGCTGCTGACATCCTTTTCCTTTTTAAATACTCCTTCCAAATATCCATTCTCTCTAAAGAAAGATGGAAGCTGGCAACATTTGGAAATCTTGCATGGGTGAATGTAAGTGGATAAAAGTTAAATTCCAATCCCAGTCTCTGTAAAGAAACCCATCTTTACATTCCAGCTTTAGGAATGAAGACAGATTTAGGCTGACGACAGTCTAAGTACTGATTGAACAGTTTTTTTCCCTGCTCTTGATAGCATCTGGCAGAGTTTGTGCTCTAGAGCAGCAAAATGACTCTGGCCACAGGGATGGGTCTCCTCTCTGCTCAGAACCCAGGCCATGAGGTGTATGCACAGGGACTCTGGTATGTACATGGAGAGGCCAACAGCTTCCAGAGAGACTGTGCAATCCTAAAAAAGGCCATGTATCAAATGTAATGGATGATGCTTACTTGCAGTACTAAAACATTTAAAAGAAAATAAAGTCTTTTGAAACATGATCTTCCTCTCCAGGGAATTGTGTATCTTTTCTCAGATGAAGGAGGGTCTTGATCCCAAAGCTGTTTACATCCGCAACTCAGAAACTCACTGTTTCCTGCCAAGAAGAGTTCTCTGTAGGCCTCTTGCTAATTTGTTGGCACCAATACTCACTTCTCTCCAAGTTCTACATGCATATTTAGGCAATATGTTGCAGTGAAAAAAATCCAGCAAGTCATGGCAAACAACCGAGGAAAGACAACAGCAGCTCAGCTATGGCACGCTCCAGTGTACCGACTGCCTTCGCATTAAGCAACGCACCAAAACGTATTTTCTTTCACTAATTAGTTTCTTAATAGTACACTTCTGAAGGGAGATGCAGAGAGTAATACCTAATAAGTCATTGAGACAGTCTGTTCCTAAATAAATGGCTGCTAAATTGCATACACCTATTGCCCCAACACAAAACTCAGGGTGACTCAGAGAACTCCGCTAAATGTAGCCCAAGTTTTCAATTGCTTCTTCAGGCTACAGTAATACAGGTCAGTGGCACTTTATTATAGACGTCAGAAAAATCACTCAGTAAAAGCATTTGGCTCATTAAATACATCTTTTGAATTGCTTCATTCCTACAGTGAAACACTGCCCCAACACATCAGAATAGGTCTGGAGGAGGACAAAGGAACCAGTGAATAACAACAACCCACTTAAGAGCAGGCTCTCCCCTAGGGCTCTACTGTTTTTTTCTGAAAAGAAAATTGTTTGGAGCTGTAGGTGGGAGTGAAGGGTGACAGGAGAGGAAGGAGGGGGAAGAGGACCGTAGTCTTGTTTTATGAAGGTTTATGTGAAAAGATTACAGGTTTTATGAAGCATATACCAGATGATGCAAAGATAGCCAGCCATTAGTCATGAGCTCAGCACCTAAACATCACATTCGTATTACTACTCTTTATCCTCATTATGGCTATAGCCCATATCAAATTAGCATGGCAGTTATTAAATAGGTTCTATGGACAGCCAATGTAATACTCCCAAAGACTGTATACAGCCTGATGAAGAATGCTAACACAGCAACTGTGAAGGGTTTATGAGGGGTTTACCAGAAAGATCAAGTCTCCTGTAGAAAAACATCTTAACAAGCTAATTTTAATGACATAAATGCTTAAAGCATCTTAGTTCATATAGGACTGACCTTAAGGAATAGTTGAGGAAGGTACTGATGGCTGTCCTCGGCTTAAAAGATACAGGTTTACTCATACAAACTCCTTTCTACCAGAAGTGCTATTTAAATCAATGAGGTAACTCCAGGGAGCAGTGAAGGATCCATGTGTTAATTCCTGTTTGCCCTACTGCATTATTTAGAGAGATGAAAATGCACAAAAGTTTTAGGAATGGTCCTTTAAGAAGTAAAAAAAACCACGACAGTAGTTATATCGGCAGCATAGTAAGTACTTCACAGACGAGTAAAGCAATGAAATCTGCACCTAATGATTTTCAAATAATATAATCCTCAAACCTTTTCATTTTATAAAAATGCCTTTGATCCCAATACCTCAAAAATCAAGGCTGGATACAGATCATCACAACATCCCAATCTGTGGCTACCGTAACATCCAGTAAATCTGCTCCCTGACTTGGATTGCTTCTAAATATCAAATTGAGAGCAGAATCACCCTTTAAAAATATAATGTCTTCTTGATTATCTCACCCATAACACAAAAATGTTATTTTAAAATATTACAATGCATTCAGCTATGTCATAGGACTCCTAAAACAGGGGGCAGGTAAAAACTCAGATCAAACATATGTTCAGATATATTTACAAACCAAAATTGATTAGAGATTTATACATGACCAAAAGCAATAAGTAAGATTTACTTATGCAAATTTTGATTTAAAAACAAGCAAGTTTTTACAAAGGCTTCATGACAGAATTTACGTTCCAATAAGATAACCAGTAAAATGCTTGGGGGTTTATATAAAGAACATATGAGTCAACTTGAGCATGCTTTATACCATGCACAGATAGGAAACCGTATTTTGCACAAAGCACAACTATAACTACCAAAATAAGTCAACATCACTTAAAGAATGAATAGGACTTTTCATTTACACAGAGAAGACATTAAGCATATAAAATATTAAAAGTAAGATACTTTGTAGGATCATGACTAGAAAATGTAACACAAAAGAAAAATCAACATGAAGATATCTGAGAGAAGACAACTTGAAAACTGGAAGAGTGTATTCCAAGAAGGAAAACAGAACAGAATAAGGGTTTTTTAATTCACCTTTTTTTTTAATCTGTAGTCAAGTAAACATATAAGTACAGGCCTACATGTATAAAACATATTGAAATTACAAACTGCAAGCATTTCAAATAAAGGATAAAATGGTTCTGGAAAAAGTGAGATACCAAAGCCATCTTTTTTATTCTCAAAGTGTCTCTTTCCAGTGAATTTCATATGAAGTTCAAGACCACAGGATTTCAATATACAAGGCAAATGTAAACTAAAAATATATCACTTCCATTCTAACAAATATAACTGAAACCCAAATTCTGTCTCATAGTAGAGTAACATATATAGGCCAGGCCCAGGTAGTCCTGCTGAAGGTCAGCAGAACTCGATTCTTGGACCCTGATCCTCCTTTTAAAGAGGGGGAAAAAAAAAAAAAAAAAAAAAAAAAAGAGAAGAAAAAAAAGCCATAAGGGAGCTAAGGACTAACGAAAGAATGGCAATTCAAACTACACAAAGTCTTTGGTTCCAATTTGTTCAGTGAATGGTTTGCTTTTGATGATATGTTCTCTCCATGGAGTACACATCATCAGTGCTTTTGAACATGAGATATTCATCATTACTGACTGTCCAACTAGAACAGCAGAATAACTATAACTGTTATGATGGTTTGTTTTCTTTCACCTGTTTATTTCTATCAACTTATAAAATGTTTCAGAAAAATACTTACAAAAACAGTTAAGACACAATATAGTTCAGAGTGAAGAACTCTCAACAACCTTCAGACACCTTTGTCTGGAAGGCATCCTTCTCATGCATCCTTCTCTCCACACCTGAGGAAAGCAGACAGCCACGGCTCTCAAGCAGGTAGACCGATTGCTTTCTGCAAGGACTGCTTACCACTCGAACTCACTTCCTCAGCTGCAGAACAAGGCAGTGTTAGTTTATCAGCTTCCAAGGTACACTTCTAGGGCATACTTCTCTTCTGTAGCTGCGAAGAACAGGAAGAGCCCCAAGTATGTGATTATAAATACAGCAAGTAAGTTTCCAATTGCCAAGTCACTTTCTACAACTGTACATTTAAGAGGTGCCAAGGGAAAGAAGAGGATCTTCCATGCAGAATCAGTGCATACACCAGTACAGAATAAGCCACTGGCATTTATAAGTGCTGAGACAGGAAAAATTCCTTCAAAAAATGAGACACAATATTCAGGGCTGCACAGCTGACTAAGAACACCAGAGTTGCTTCCATGTTTGCCCATTCAGAACATAGTTAAAAAAGAAAAAAATCAACTTTTGTGATTTTCTAGAAAACTATTTATTCATGCCTAACCTGTTAACCAGTTAATAAACCTGCCTATGATTGGGTATCTCTGCAGATCAACTCACCAGAAGTACTTATTGCTCAAAAATAGTTAGTACAGGAGAATATCGCTATCTGCTCATGAATACTACACGAGTATCATTTTTGAGTGAGCTGCTAAATGTGTTATTAACACAAACTTAAATATGAAGGCTCGTTAACTAAAAATGGTTTGACAGGGTAAGCCAAGTATGAGAGAGAATATAAAAGCCAATTAGTTTTTCTATTTTGATTGAAAGCATATTTGCAACACAATAGAAGATGAAATAGAGACTTTTAAAATTTTAATAGGGATAAAATGCTTTGTAGATTCTGGCTTATTTTCCTTTGAATGGTCAAATGAAAGGATCAGAACAGTCACAAAAAACATGCCTTTCATGGAAACGTTCTTAAATGAACCATTTTTCCCTATAAACATTAAGTAAAAAGATCTATTAGAACAATAAATTAAAGCATAAGAAGGAAGAAAGTGTTCAAGTTATTACAGTTTTTAGTACTTAGATAGCAACTCCATTTTGTGAGGAATATACATAGCTGCCTTTGGCACACTGTGGCCAGACTAATTATTACTGTATTAATAAATAAAATAAATTTGAAAGAAAAGAAAAGAAAAGAAAAGAAAAGA
>VZSG01000932.1:209828-245263 GCA_013398315.1 Nothoprocta pentlandii
GGAGAGGAGAGGAGAGGAGAGGGGGAGGGGGAGGGGAAGGGGAAGGGGAAGGGAAGAGCAGAAGAAAGGAAGAAAGAAAGAGAGAGAGAAAGAAAGAAGGCTAGAAGTTCAGACAAGATGGAACATGTTACATTTTTATTGGAGAGTTTATTTGTAATTTCATCTACCTGTTTTGTTAGTCTACTGTGCATTTGTTTAGATGAATAATGTGAAGAAGAGAACTACTATCATTATTGTTTCATAACATACAAAGAAATAGAGCAGGAAATATATTAAATCTCCCATTAATAAGTTCAAAGTACATCCTGATCAGTGGCTCCACAAGACTCACAAATATTCACCAGCAAGAGAGAGAATTTTCTGCAAGAACCAGAAAGGTTTTACTTGACAGGGGCCATGTTACAGTACAGTTCTTGATGGGTACTTAAATAACTCTAGCTATGATGGCAAAGGGCCCCGTGAGATTTGGGCTGTGGTCCTGACTGTGGCAAAGTGATTAGTTGGACTCATTACAGGTGATTGCAGATAGGGGGTTAGGGCCTCAACAGATACATTTCCACCAAACCATGAAGACAAATGCAAGGTCAGCAGCGGCCTCCTTAAGAAGCAGAATGAGATCTTCCTACAGTCAGGGTCCCAGATAACACAGCCCAAAGTAGGCAGTATACCCATATAAACTAGCGATTAGTACTGTTTTTCTTCAGAACTGAACATAAGCTTCACAAACATCATGTCCATCAACTTCATATTTTTAATTCATGAAAAATTTGGTACATCTGATCTTGTGACTAATAATTTACTACCCTAACAAATACTGCTATAATTTTAGGCTCAACTCTCAAGTCAAGCCAGAGATCTCCGGAGGATCAACAAGTCAAAAAACAGTCCTAGTTCCCAAAGCAACCCAGACAATCTGCATGTAACTTGAACCTCACCAACACTGTGTACTATTCAAGAGGGACTAGGAAGCATTTGGCTAGTGCTCCAAAATGTCACACTTGAGAAACTGCCAAATACAGTATTGTGACCTCATCAGAGCTGGGACATAAGAAACATGCAGGCTGGTTTGCTGTCATACAAGTAGTCAGTGACAAATATCTGGATATGTGCATAGCATATAGTCCTTTATTTGTGTATCTGTGCCAGTTTGGGGCTACAGTAGGTCTTAAAAGGCATGTGGTCTGAACCCAAACAAAAACAATTAAATCTCATGGTACAAGTCTGAATGATTAGACAATTGGTCATAACTAGGCAGATAGAGAGAACAGGTTTTTACTGGTTGACTCAGTTCTTTCAAAGACAGTTCAAGAAGCAAACACAGACACTCATTTCTTTCAAACATTTAAAAAAATACTTGTGCACTATGCAAACAGTAAGACAATCAAGACATGTTCTGACACAAGACATCTCCTGATCACATTTACCATGTTATAGAAGATCATAAGGGTGGATGTATTAATGTATATGCACATTATGAAAGAAAACAGGCTGGAAAAGAGTCCAGGTTCCAACTCCAAGTGTGCCTGTGGAATCAGTCCCTGTGCTTTAACTGGGTTCTGTGAAAGGGCTTTATATTCCCATTTCATTTCAAACCAACCATAAAAAAATCTAGAATAAGAGCAACTGTCACAGAACAACAGCCTACAGTAATGGAATCAAGTCCACTTTTAATTGCCATTGCAGCCTGCAGATTAGAAAGCACAGGAGAGGCTTGAGGAACTCACATCAAAAAGGCCAGCAGAGACATACCCAGGAATTTGACAGAATACAAGGCAATGGGCAAAAAGCAATAGAACCACCTGAGAAAAATGGGGTTCTCAATCCCCTAGCAGTTCACCTGGCAGCAATCCCACAATGTGGCAGTCACATTCCCATCACAAGGTCAAGTTTGATGCACCTAAACATCAGTAACATGTTCCCATTCTTCTGTGACAACTAGATTGTAGAAGAGGATCTTGCTATGAGCAAAGTCTTCATTTAACCACAGAGCTAAGCAGTACAGCTGGATCCCATGTGTGCATGTGAAAGAGGGCAGCACATGTTTTTCCCTGAAGACTCCCCCTGAACTAGCATCATCTTCAGCATTGCAGCTCTACTGAGTATATGAACTTTGGGAATATAGGAAATAGGTGTAAGCACCAAGCTCAAGCTTGACAATAATGTCAAACTTATTTTTGTGCAGGGATCAAACATATTATTGATCAATCAAACAGATTAGTGCCAATCTTACAAAACAAGATGTGCCAAACACAAACACTTCAGCTTGACATCTCTAAAACAGCAGTGTTAACTTGCATTAACCCTGGCATAAGACTAGCACGCTAGTAAGAGCAAGAAGGAAAAATCAGCACAAGTCAACTTTGTTAAAGAATTTAGCCAGGTATTCAGAGCCTGCATTATTTGATTTATGGGGGCAGAGGGTATACTACAGCACAAACACTTGGTGTAGTAAATCCACTGATTTAAGCAGCAGCAAACTCCATCCTATAGTGCTGCCTCGTTACTGAGGCTGCACAAAGCGAGCACAAAACCCAGGCCCGCCGCCATCTTGTGTTCCCTGGTCCCTTACCCCAGCATGCAGATGCTGAAATGGCGGCCCATGTCACACACCAGTGCGCTTTGGTCGTGGTGATGGGCCCCCAGCAGGGAAGTGGGACAAATTTGCTTTTGATTCTCGTTTATTTCTTTTCACAAGGTTCAGGACTTTGGAATAGTAGTTCTATAGAAAAAAAAAAAAAAAAAGTTGACCTTGACCTGCTGTCTGTCCTTTGCTTCCCTATCAAGCTGCTGGAACAGGACTTTTCTACAGAGATATTCTGTGAGGGGAAAAAAAAGAAGACAAAACCCAAAAACTTTCACAGTGTGATTATTTGCTGACAGAAAAGGCAATCTGCATAGTCTGCAAATTCCAATACAAATGCAGTTTTCTAATAAGGATATCCCATGTTATGAAAGTGCAAAGAGATGAGAGGCATCAATAAACTCGAGCTTCAAAACTGTCAAAACTGTAGAAATGGCAGCAGTGGCTCTGCTTGATGTCCCCTGGGAAATATGTTCCCTCCGTGTCCAACGCAGACACAGAGCAGGTTGTGGCCTCCTCGCAGCCTGGGGTGGTGCAGGGTTCTGTGGTGCCCCGGCCATGAGGGACAGCAGCAACGCAGTTTCTCTGCCAAACCTGTTCTTTTGTTTCAGGCAAGAATATACTTGGATTTCATTTTGCTTTAGAAAAGAACAAAAGAGGTTTCTCTGCAGGGATTTAATTTTAGATCTCTTTTCAGTACCCGGGCTTGTTCAGGCTATAGCTTTGGGCAGCAGATTAGTCTATGGGAAAGAGTGTAATGAAAAACTGAAATTGGTGAGGGCTGTTACGAGAAGCAGGCGGCTCTAGAGGTGCACAGCGAAAGGTGAACAAAGCTCGGGAAAAACTCTGATGGGAAAAATCCTCTGTTGGCCACGATAACATCTTGTGTCATTTCCACCTATAGATTCCATGGCCCTTATTCAGTCCTAATGCAGTGTGTGGGGGGGGGGGTAAAATCACAGTAAGTCATGAAGGGACCTCTGAAGGTTATCTAGGGCATCCTTCTTCTCCAAGAGGCATCAAAACTAAGTCCCTGCAACTCACACATACTGAGCCTGAACTCATTCTTTTACCATGATAATCCCTGCATATTCACACCCCTTAGAGCTTTGAGAGCTGTCAGCTGAAAGACTTAATAGAAACTGAAATGTATTTGTTTCATTAAGTAATTGGAGAACGATCCGTCTGAGTTTGTAAACCCCTTTAATGACTTTAATCACCTCCTTACTGCTTTCACTGTTGACTTGGAATTCTGTCTTTATTTATCATTTCAATGCAGAGGGAATGCCTAATCTCCAGGTGAAAATAAAGTCTGAACCCCAAGCCAAAGGGTGAAGGTCACCAAAACTATAAATAATTGCACATAAATACTGACTAGGTACAACCTTGCTATCCCATTTACCCCTGCAGTCTGGGAACAGCAATGGGACAGAGATTTCTTTAGCAACTCTGCATGTGCAAGAACCTGCACTGAGCTGAATGCTCTCTTTCCTATCTGAAATTTCTCTCAAGTCTCATCCAGTAGATTCACATTTCATATTTTATTCTCCTCATGTGTCTTAAACGGCCTTTGTCTTTGGAGTGAAGGTAGAAGGCCTATATAGGCCTTCTATATTCTATATTTTCTGCCTATATAGGGCAGAAAAGCAGCTTCTGCCATAATACAATTTTGAGTAGGACCAAATACATTTAAAACAAGAATGCTGTTCAAAAGAAATGGGTTTCACTTGGCAGTAGATATTTTCCTTTTACTTCTTAGTTTTTACACAGTGCTTCTGTTCACCCAGATGCAGGGAGATTCACAGATGGTCATGGTGCTGCCGTGATACAGAACACTGCCAACCAAAAAAACAAGCAGAGAGGGCTCACAGCAAACCTGTCCTGTGTTATGTGTAACTCTGCAAATGATCCTAATACTCATGGAAATGAGTTCCATTTGGCATGAATCACAAGAGCTGCTAACTGAGGGCCTCTAAAATGGGTCTGTTAGGAAAGACAGAAATAATGAGCTGTTGTACTTTTTTTTTTTAAAGCTCATTAAAGTGGGACAGCTGTTGTTTAACAGTTAACTGCAGGAAATGAATGCCAAGAGTAACAGATACTGCAGCTAAGTAAAGCTGACTACCTGCCATTGATCTGAGAGCAATTTGCATATCATACCTGGGGTGTTTTAACCTCAAAACTGGATTTTTTTTTTAAATATATCATAATTACAGATATAACTGCTACTGTATGTTAAGAAGGCAGTAAATGTAAGAAGGCAGCATCACTCTAAAGGGTCAAAAAGAGGAGGGGGAGAATTTCCAGTACAACTGAGGTAGCATGCCATGCGCAATTTCAAATCCTGTATATAATCATCATGGAGGGAACCTCTAGAGCAGCAGTCCCTAAACAGTGTGCAACATCATGCCTGTAATCCCTTCCCACATTGCTTATCACCCCAGGAAGCTTCTGGAGCAGCAAGAGAAATGGTACCTATCTCATTTTTTTTGCAAGTCAGTGTGTGGGCTGTAGGGAGCTGTTTTCCCCTCTGGGTGAAGAATGAGCAAAAAGGTGATTCAGCATCACATTATGTCACCTCAGAAGTCTAGCTATAGCTGAGAGGCAGGAGCTGTGATTTGAATCCTCACAAGGAAGAAAACCAAATTAATATCTGCCTTCTTGCTGGTGTGCTGGACTACAGACTCTTGAATTTACAGGGTGAGGGGAGAAGGCAGCAGCAACATCATTCTGGCAGCTGTCAACAAAAGCAGCAGTAGACACGTTCTGCATGAAGCCATATGTGCTTGGTGTGACTGAAGCATCCCTTCTAGGTCACACTTCCAATGAGGGGAAATGCCTAGTTGGAGATGTTTGGATGTATCCAGTAATCACAGAAATATTTCTTCTCAGCAAACTCAGGCAAAACTCAGGCAGCTTGGGGCACAGAAAGCAGTAATTTTAAATCAAAGAAAATGTAACAGATGAAATATGGCTATTCCAGACATTCTGAAGATCTCATTCCTGGGGCAAAGTGTTTTTATAACCCCAAATTTACAGGCTGTAAAGCTGATGTGGCCTCAGTCCTCAACAATGTCATGCTGACTGTGTTAGAACTGTTTCAGGGAACAAAAGAACAGCTCAGATTAATCCCTGCTAATTAAATAGTAGAGGATGATAAGTATGATAATAATAAATCTGATAATAAGTCACAAGTATGACTTGCTTCCAAGCTTCTACAGTTGCTTTGGACAACATACGACTTGCTCATAAACCCAGCGTTTTGCCACCTGTATCCTTTGACAGTGCAGGTAGATCTTACTCCCACTGCTCAGCAATACTACCTAAATAAGAGGAAAAAGTGCTTTTTCTGAAGACCTATGGGAAATAATGATGCTCCCAAATACTGAGGAGTATGTTTGCTAGTTTAGAGCAGGACCTCATATATAAGAATACATTCTTTGCTACTACCCATCATACTTCACAGTAGAATTAAAACTGCACTGTTTAGGGAAAAATCTATGCATTCCTTTACAGACTCAGGCACCTTAAATAGAACTTGGAAATCTTAAGCAAATTAACACTCCGATGAATGCAGTCTCACACACTGTCATATGTTAATGTTGACTGTTAGCTAAAGGCAGGCCAAGTAAATGTCTATTTTTAAATTGCTTTGTCCTTCTGAATAGTCATGTAGAACCTATGAAAAACAACACAGACACTGTTGCATAGCCACAGAACTGTAAGAAAGATATATATCTGCCACTCCTTATGAACAAAAATTGAGGAGTATTCCAAGCAAGTAAAAGCCTATAGCAAGTAAAAACAAGTAAAAGATTTAAAATGTCTTTGGCTAGGCAGGAACAAGGTATATGGAAGATATCAGAGTTCTCAGGGAATAAAAGTTCAGAGCAAAAAATCTCAATTTTACTCTTATTCCCTAAACCTTATTCCTATTTAAAGTCTTCACTTGTGAGCTATAGGCAATCTTTCTTCCAATAATATCCCTAAGCTGAATACTGCATGGGTTAAACAGTATTCTGCATCGCCTCAGAATCCGATCTCCAGGAATTTATTCAGTAAGTCTTAATTTAGCATTTGTGAGGATGGTGGAATTTAAATGCACACCTGTAGGGACACTATAACCATGTCATATGAATGTAGGTGGTTCAGACAAGATAGTATAGATGCATTTTCTTTCTCTAGGATTTCAGATTTAATAAAGCTTTCATCAAGCAAACAACTTAGCCATCCTGAAACAACAAAGCTAATCAACATGAAACATTCAGCATGACAAGTTACTAAAGCATATGCTTCCCATGGGATTTGCAGTGTACAAAGACATTGCAAAACAAGGAAGAAGCACAGGCATGCCAAGATTCTTTTTAAAGAAATCTTCACAGATAATATTGGCACATCCATTAAAGGACAGAATCAATTTTTTCCAACACATAGTCCCTATAAATGTTACAAGGACCTCAATACAGTAGTTGTCACTTCTCAAAATAGGATTCCATTCCCTTTCTTTAAAACAGACTGAAATCACTACAGAGCATTAGATTATTCAGTCATCCTCTCACAACAAGCTACTGTCTGTGAGGCACTCAGCCTTACCCAGATCACCACTAATGTGATTTTAAAGGGACACATTAAGGTAAAAAGATATTGCAAAAAAAATTTAAAAAGAACCTATCACTTTTAGGTATTCACAGCAAAACAATGCCTTCCCCATTGACCATCGTCAAAAGAGCATTTAACACAGGACACCCTGTGGACACTTTTTATCAAGTCAGATTTGTATGTCTCACTATAGCAGGTACTGACAAGACAGAAATAGGACTCAGATATGGATTTTCAAAGGTTTTTGCTGTCACTACACATGAAACAAAACTTAAGTCACTGACCAACACACATCTCAAGAGACACATGAAGTCATGATGAGTAGAAAACCCTTCTTGCTAGCCAGAACATTTGGTTTCATGGGCAAGTCTACCCAAGAGATGGCAGAGGAATTACAAATACTCTGTTCAATGTGTTTTTGACATGTAAGTGACACACCAATGTACTCAGCATCTGACTCATACTTACCTACGGTCTCTGGAGCCTTGCAAGTCCTTGTTTAGGGTTTCATAGCCTAATGCATCAACATTCACAACATACATTCCTTTCCTTGAATGTTTTGACTATTTTTGGTCAGGTGCCAAACCTAAGCAAAAGTAGCATCACAATAAACGACAAAGTGGCAAATGCCACTTCTTACCAATGAGGCAAAGTTGTAGCTCCCAGCTATACTCACTTTTCCCATTCTCTATATTACAATTAGATACACTAATTTGTATGAAACAGTCCTGGGATTTGCCAATTAAGCCAAAATCTTATAGTAGTTCCTACTGTGACAACATGCAGGCGCTAACTCAAAAATAGCTTGCACTACCTCTTCTGTAGTGGCCACTATGCTTGATGCTGCCTAGCTTATCCTGAACACCTCAAGATCTCTGACAAGGCAGACAACCAGCACGGAATAACCTGTGAAGCTCTCCACATGTCGTTAGGACTGTAGACAAGTTGAAGGAATTTTTGTGTTTCCTCATTCTGGGACCACAACAGCAACAACAAAGCCTTGTGCCTGCTCATCCTCCTGTGTGAGGCACAGGCTTTGTATTCAAGAAACAGCTTTGAATGCAGGTGTTGTGGTCTGTTCCTATTTTGGGTCTGCTGGTCCTTGGGGATGCCTGTTGTTAGGCAACCTTTGGTACTTCATGCACTATCACATGCAGTTTTCACTTGCCCTGTCATGACACAATATCCCTGGTTTTTCATTCCAGAGGGAACTGCTTACAGCAGTAACAGCCAGTCTGAACACAGCATACAGTGTACACTGTCATATTCGATGGCAGTGGATTAGGTGGTAAGAAGTGAAATATCTCTAAAAATGCTCCTATGAAACCATACAAATATTCGCTTGCTGAAAATGTTATTGTGTACAGTCTGTGCTAATGCTGCTGTGAGATAGCTTGTTTTCCAGCCCCCTCCGAGTTCATTTACTCCAAGTTCATTTGAACTATGTCATCTGCTAAGATCAAGCCTCAGCAAATGGCATTGTGTTACAAGGAAACAGCACCCTATGCCAATTGCCCCCTCCCCCCTTGGCTCTACAAGTTCAGAGCTGAGTCTTGAAATTCTCTGTGCTTGAATATAGTGGTGTCTCCATGCCTAGTATACAGTTCATTATATTTCATTTGGATGAGGGTAAGGAGGAACAAAGCCAGAAGGAGATAACAAAGCTTTAACTGGCCTTTATCTTTGATTTTGAAGATCCATTTTGAAATTCCTTACCTCCCTGTGCTCCCCAAGGACAGAATAATCTTGATGTCAGCACTGGCATTGAATATCCAAAGTTGGTAACTGGTACCTCTCTTGTTGTGCTGTAGTTTCTCTGTTCGAGGCAGCAAACACTAAGGCAAGAACAGATTCAGTGCTGAAATACCTCTGATTCAGATGAAACTGAGACATAAAAGGCTTAAACACAGATCTGTCAATGTAGCTGTCCATAGCTCGATGAGAAATAATCACAAACAGCCAGCCCTCCAGGGCTATCATAACTGGCAGCACTCCTACACTGCCCGTCCTAAACCTGCCTTCCTTTTTCCAATTTCCTCCTCTTCCAATTTTTCATCTTCCTGAAAACTCCTGAATGTCTTGCTTGTTGGTGAGATTGGAGATCACACTGGAGATTAAATCATGTGCATGCAGCAAATGTGGCTGTTTCTTAGGCTACAAGGGGCAATAAGACAGCTGCCTGTACCTCACTGCATGCACTTATCTGCTCCTGTGCCTGCCCTACTGTTGCAGCCAGGCATAAGAAGCTGCGCTTAAGTACCATGTAAAATCTGGTAATAGTCCCTATGCCCCAGTAGTTCAGGGCCATACTCAGCTCCAAAGGTCTATAAAGATGTGCTGTAATCATTCATCTTCAGTACAGAGTTGCTGACCATGAAAACTCTAGCTCCCAAGAGCAATTTTAGCCAGGTATCTTGGGCAAGAAAAAAGATCACTGAAGAACTGAAATAAGCAGAATCATTTAGAAAGAGAAGAGAGATTTGAATCTAATCGATTCAGATGTGGAAGATGTATAGAAGCAATGATATAAAATTAATTTTATTTCATTAGACAGAACTACTTCAGCCTCTGATGTGCTTGATGGCCAGCGAGGCTGCATGAGCTCCTGTATTGCATTTACATGTTTAAGAGCCCTTATTTGGATGTCACTGCCTCCTGTATAATTGCTAGACGGATGACTTCCGTATGTGTATGGGAAGATGGTTATTGATATTTGCTGTCTCTAACACAAGAAAAGGTTCCTCTGTCATCCCATTACCATCAGAAGAAATAACATTTCAGTGCCATCTTCTTTGTAGCTCCTATTATCCCACATATCATCTGATTCATATTTAATCATTTTGTATGTAAAGCAGAGTTACTGCAATGGTATGAGAAATTTGGTATACATTTGTTCTTTATGGATATAGTCTGGACAGTGATATTGAGAATATGGACTAAGCATAAGCTGGACAGACATTTTACAAAGTCTCTTTTATGATAGACCTTACAGGCAGAAAAGCATCTTGTGCCACCTCCTGGCAAACACTGCAAATTACAGTCTCCCAGGAAGCCTAACAAAGTCAGCCCTTTCTTACCTGGAACGAGGAGCTCAGATGCCCAGGGTAATGGAAAAATCCTGAAAACACAGTCACAGAAGGATGTCCTGAGATGCCTGAGCAGTGCTGGACAGCCTGCCTCCAGCAGAGCTCACATCCAGCAGAGCTTATCCACTGCATTGAGCACTGAGGCGTTCAGGCAGGCCTCACTTACTCAGGTGAAACAAAAAATATAGCTGGCCTTGGCCAGGGCAGGCTGAGGTGATTCTTTGTAGAGCTACAGTCATGTCTGTACCCATTCTGGGGCCACAAGAGTTTAGAGCTTATCCACTGGCATCTACAGTCAGTGGAGCAGTGTATTCATGCATTCCTGTATTCACACATTAGCTAATAAGCCCTTCTTGGCTCTTTAGATGTACCTAGGAGATGATTCATCGGCTTGCTGCAAATCTGCCCTCAGATCATTGGCAGCTCACTGTATCCTACCTTAAGAACCAGAGTTGAAGCAAAATGTTTTAGCTAAGTTGCCAGGCCAAAAGCTGGGGGAAGCTTATAGTGTGACAAGGGGGATTACCAGAAATTTCATCACTAAATCAAGGTGGGTGAGAAGGGCTCTTTCTCTGACAAAGCTCATACCTCACCTAAAAGCCGCTGCTTTCAGCCCCACTTAATGAGAAGAGCATTTTTTTTAATATATAAATGAACTAAGAGGCCTTTGTCCTTCTTTTCCCATCTTTCAGGTTTCCTATTTCAGCCTATTCATCACTCCCAGACAGGATTTATCACAAGCTGAATCAGATTTCTTTTCAAAATGTATGAGATATACCATATTTTAATAATCAGAGATAAGGATACAAAAGAAATAAACAAACATGGATGTATTATTAGCAAGTGCTTGATATGCTAGGACTTCATCCAAAACCCACTGAAACAGGAATCTTTCTCTAGGAAAGATTCCCAAGGTACTTAAGAAAAGCAGTGCAAACCAAACCAACCAACCAACCAAACAAGCAAACAAACACACAAACAAATCCCTTCAAATTTAAGGCTAACATCTACTCAGCATCTGTGATATGCTCTATTACCGAAGTATTTCCTAGGATAAGAGGCTAAGCAAGTTCTTATCTCAATATGAAAAAGGCAGATAGGGATTTGCTAATGAAACCTCCTCCCTTCTCCCTGAGCTGTGTGCTGGAAAAGCTTTCTAGTTTTTCAGCCCTCTTGCCAGGGCAGTCATAGGAACTCATCAGAGAAAAGTCCTGTTTCTTTGCCTCTTCTCCCTTCTTACAAGTAATCTTCTTGCCCCAAAGCTATTAGATGGATAGACATGAAGTCATGAGTGACTACAAGGTGATGGGTACCAGTTGCTGCTGATGGGAAGAGAGGATCCAACAAGCAACAATTTCCAGTGATAACAATTAGAACAACAAGCAACATTTTCCAGTGTTAAAGCAAAATGGCTTTCAAAACTACACAGCCTGATTTGTGAACAACTGAGCTGTCAGTAGTAATAAAAAGCAAAAATCAGCTTTGCAGGAAGTGCAGTGCAAAAGGAAGGATACTAGTTTCTTCTTAAACTAAAAGGGAGAAATAAGGGGATGTGCTAATACAGTGAAGAGCCAAGCTACTCTAAAAAGAAAATAGGCACAAATAAATTTGAGCCATATTGTATTTTTCCTTCGTTTCCCCCCACCACACACACACAAAAACCCACAGGCTCTGCCCTCCTCAGTTAGATGTCACTAGCTGGGGCTACTGTCTGCATATCCTTTTTTTTCTCCCCTGCTGTCAGACTGCAGCACAGCTTTTATCTCCCCTAAAATACTTTTTAGCCTTTGAAAGCTGCAGGTGGGCAGGGCACAGTCAGCCAAAGTGCTTCTCCATCTTTACTTTTGCTGCTTCCCAGATCACTAAAATCAGCTGGTGGCCAAGAGGAGGTGAGAGGGAGGGACAGAACTGTCGGCAATTCACTCTCGTCTTTACTCTGTCCTTCAGCTTGTCCCCTGCCTTCCTTTCAATCTTCTGTTTCTCACCTCTGTCTGCTGATAGCCGTGGAAATGGTTAATGCTGAATGTCCTGTCACACACGGAGACAATGCTGAAGGTCAAGGTTACTCATGGGTTCAACAATATAAAGCACTTTTTTATATGCTGGAACCACATATGTCTTTGTATGCTCCTTGCTCCACATCAGAACAGGACATCATTTCAGCAAAACTCGGGTCAGCAGGAACAGATGAAAAAGTCCTTATTTTCCTTCTGAAGTTTCTGCTTCACAAGCTCTCTGGGGCTGGAGCTCTACTTTTACCTCAGTGGCAGGAGGTGGCCTTGACTTCTGAGGATTCCTCAGATGATAGCAACAAAGCACACATACCAAATATCAGCAACCTTACAGCTACGGACAGCCACAGGTAGCAGCTGTTTATCTCACACAGCAGTTCTGAAAAGGAACCTTTGATTGAGGGTAAAACGTTGGCAAGATGTGGCTGATTGAGCACATTCTCAGAAAATCCCTATTTCAGGTTGAATTTAACCTAATGACTACTGGAGAAATTCAAGGAAGGTGGTCATACTTTCAAATATTGAGCACAAGTTTGTTATCTTCACGCTATCCTTCAGCAGCCACTTCATTTCTCTGTTTCAGGCCTCTCTAGCTTTATTTCACTGATTGGAGAAAACTAAAATGTCCAACTCTTGAGCAGATTTTTCCAAGGATTACTGACTTCGGATGAGAACAATAAAGCAGCCTGCTTAGTTCTAGCACTTTTTGAAACTGTAGACACATTTTAAAGCATATCCTGTGGGGAGGGAAGCAGAAGCCACAACTCATTGTTTACATTCTTGTGCTGTGTCAGCCTCCCTCACAGTCCTTCAGGAATGAACATACAAAACAACCTTTTTCTCCTCAGCAATTAGGTTCCTAAAAACCAGCAAGCGATGGCACTTCAGTTCCTGTTCCAGACCCATCTCACAAGACGACCTGTAAGAATGGGCTTAGGTAGCTGTTGCTGTGGAATAAAGTGAGCCAAGGCACAGTAGTGGACATTGCTGAGACAGTCAGAGATCCATCTCTCTCTCTCTTTAGTCCAAATTCACTTTGCAGTCTACCAGTCCCAGGGGGTGCTATGTGCCTGTGGCTCTCAGTCACATGAGGTTGTTGGCTCTACGTTTCAGGGTCTGTGCTCTATTTCTGCAAAGTGCTAAGGCAGCAGTGTCTACCAAACGCCCATCTTGGCTCTGGTGCTGATTGCTTAGCACGTCACAGCCGAAAGGGATAGGGTAGCAATAAAGGATTTCATTTCTTAGGCAAAGTAAAACGGCAAATCAAAACTCCAATCTGCAGTATCTTTCGTTACAGAGAGAGAAGGTAGTGGATGAAACTCAACCCCATGGCAGAGACATACACTAAAGATATATGTTTCATTTAGTGGCCATATATTGAATTTCTTTTCAATGTCACCTTAATAATGATTTTTTCAGCTGGAGTCTGCAGTTGCTAACTGGAATGCTATTGAAATGATATTTATACTTTTAAGAAATTGAGCTATACTTATGATCTATTTTCAAACCTGTTAATATTTTTTAAACTTCATCTTTTCTTGCCTTCTGACATGTACTGCAATAACACTAAAAGGAGCAGCGGAGTCACTCTGCCAATAACTGTTGATTTGATACTGGGGGAGAAAGAAGTGATAAGCAGAGCCAAGAATACTCTTAGCATAGCTTATTTTTACTGTATACCTTGCTCACCAAGAGTTATGACTATAAATTCATCGTTTTAAGCATTCACTGAAATCAGTGTTTGCTGGTGCAGCCCTGTTCCAGTAATAACTTGCTTCTTGCTTTTGAGATTACAGCCTTAAAACTAAGACTTTTCTGTTTGTTACATTTCTGACAGCTTTTCTTTCCTAACTAATGCCATATTTTGTGACAAGACAAATTCTAAGAAATACCAGGGCACAGTTTGGGACAGGGGGCACAGGCAGAGGTGCCACCCGGTGACTCTTGCACGGACTTGAGCTCAGGAAACACTGCAGCTGAAAGCGCTGGCTTGCAGCGACATGACCAAACGCAAGGTGAACCGTGATGTCACTGCATTTCAGGACAACCTCAGCCAAGCAGAAAATAAACAGGAAAGAAGACAGAAAATATGTTTTCTCTGCTGGAAGCAATAATAAAAATGTGGAAGTGGTTATGAAATGGTGTAACTACAGCCAGAAGGGGTTAGGCCTAAGTGCTGGGCCTGTATGCCGGTAGTTCAGTAGCTGGTGAAAAACGTATAGTTGAAGAGAAGATGGCACAAGAACCAGGAAATGGTTTTCACTAAGGGCGGCATGGGCCCACATCAGATGTCTAATGGGGATTATTGCCCTCCATTACGGAGTCCTGAGCTCCACCTCGAGTACCGCAGCCAGCTCCCCTGCTTTGGGCTGCTCCTGGGCTGCGAGTGGCAGGGGTCGGTCTGCAGTAGTGCAGGGGGTAAAGGGCCGTGTCACCCAGTGCTCACCCCAGGGCACAGGCCGCCGGCTCTCCACGGGAGCAGCCCCCAGCAGGGAGAGCTCCTCCCGCTGCCCCCAAGCGCTTTTAGAGACCCAGGCGGCCCACATCCCCAAGGGCAGGCCTTGGTGCGGCCCTGCAGGCCGAGCAGCTCGGCCAGCCGGTAGCGCCAGATCAGCCCCGTCGCGGCCGCTGAGCGGTCACCGCCACTCTGGAAGGTTCTCGGGCGCTGGCAGCTTCCAGTAGCTCCAACGGCTGCTCTGTCTCCAGGGGCTGCCGCTTCTGAAGGGTCCAACGCACTTCAGGCTCTCGCCCTGTCCTCGGCCGGGCCAGGCCAGGGCTGCTGCTGCACCTCGCTGGTAAGGCGCGAGTTTACGGAGGAATTTGGAGTTTATCCCCCAAACCTCGGGCTTGAGGAGGCGCATGTACCCGGCCCTGACAGGCAGCGGCCTGGCTGGCAGCCGCTGTGGCCTGGGGAGCTGTTGTGTGGCCAGGCACGGAGCTATGGGAAAATCCGCTGAAGGGGAGGGAGTTAAATAGGGAGAAATCCTCCTCGTTTCGGAACAGCTGATGGATGGGGTGCGGCCATTGCAGATCCCTAGGGATCTGTGCCATGGCTCGGGCCAGGCAGCGACGTGCTGCTATGTGGGGCTCCTGAGCGGGGGGTGGCCACCCTCGTAAACATGCCCAAGCACCACTGGTCTGTAAATAAAATAACCCGTGTGTGAGACCCCCCTGCCACACACCCTCTGCAGTGCGTCTCCGTATGGGTTTTGGTGCTTTGGGCCTTACTTAGGAGCCCGGGAGGGGAACCTCAACTGTGAAAAGAGAAGCGCTCGGACAGAGGAGTTGTGAGAGAGGCAGAAAGTGTCTGAGGGAGGGAGGCCTCCCGGGTCATCCTTCTGCGGTAGCCCTGGAGAGTGCTCGGGCTTTGGCTGCATTAGGATCATATACATGGCCCATGGAGGAGACACCGCACTGAGCAGAAAGTGCCCCTTTCTGAGGCCATGAGCCTGAGTGCCAGCACTTGCCATAAAAAACAGACTTCAACAACACAGGGGTAACCTGTTGAAAAAGAGAAAGAGCTGCGTGTGTAAAAAACAAAGCAGCAAAGCTAGTGTCATAACTATATTTTGTAACATGTATCCCGAAGTCCCGATAAGTTCACAGACCTATGTGACCATCCCACACAGAACTAATGCTGAAATAAGGGTACCCACCAAACAGATGTTGTTTTTTAAGAGACTCTCATGTAATCTCTCAAAGGCACCTTGGTTATATGTTAAATCGAGTCCAGGCAGAAAAAAATCGTGCCACATCAGCAGCAGTCACACTTGTATTTCAGGAAATCTGAGTTTCTCAGCAGTAGTCGTTCAGCGTCAAAAAACGGTTTATATAATGAGATATGTTTAAGAACTCTTATAACCAAAGTAAGATGCTAAGTCGAAATTTTAAAAACGAAAATCTAATCAGAATATAAGCATCCACATAAATTCACAGTTTTGATGTTTATATGCACATTTTCATCAAAATATTTGGAGATTTTAGTGTTTGTGTATCATCTTTTATATTCATACACTCCTAACATTGTTTGCTCCGTCTTCATCCTTGATGAAGCCAGGCCAGTGAGGAGTTAAATTCCTAAAGTGTATATTGTCAGACAGTTTCAGATGGAAAAGATTTGTATATACAATGTAGAAGTAATAGGAGGATATGCAATGCTTATTTCTTAAGTCTGAGTGCTCTGCTTTTGTAGTTATTTTTAAGGAGGGAGGAGAAGAAGGAAGGATTTTTATAGCGGTGGTTTTTTTTTTTGTGTAAACAAGGCATTTTAAGGTATGAAATTGAGTGTTTCTTTTTTTTTCAAAATAGCATTGGGAACTTTAGACCCATAAACACAAGTGGTTATCACTTGAACTCAAGGACTAGCAAAATCGCACATTAGCAGTCACTGCAGTACACTGCCAGAAATGTAAGGTACCGTGTATTCTTCACTGTGATTTGCTACTATTTAAAGTCAGAAAAATGCTGGTATTGAGACTCCTTGGGTCTTCCAGCACTGAGACACCTTGACAGTCCATGAACTCAGAAAGTGCTGAACAGTGACACTGTAATTCAGATTTATAAAGCATTTCTGTTGTTTTTTTGTGTGTGTGTGTTTGAGGGTGGGGCTTGTTTGGCAATGACAACTAGCTAGAAAGTCTTTTAAGTGTCACTTAAGACTCTGAATAACAAAATTTAAGACTGTGATAATGAGCCCTGTCACCATATCAACTGATTCAGTGCCTTTACAGCAGGTGCAGTTGCAGCTCTGTTTAATAAATGCTTCAAAGGAAAACATAGTCACAGCTACTGAGTTACTCTTCTGAGCTGCAACTATTCAAGATGTAAGAAATAAATTGCAAGTCATGAGCTTCTTTGGCCTGAGGAAGGAAGGGTACCTGATCACATGCTGTTTTAAAGGCTCAATACCCAGCTTTAGCACTTTAGTAAAGTAACATTTCAGTCTATTGATGCACCCCACTTTGTCAGTGATCCATTTCTGCTCATCAGAATAGCCTGTTTTCATAATTTCAGTAAAATTCCCCTTGGTGAACTCCACAAGGCACTTTCCAGTCATGGCTCTGAGCTTCTCTGGTTCATGTAAACTATGTCCAGCCTTCAGTTTAGGTCTTTTTTGGTACATTTCCCAAGCTCAGACTGCCGATTCCTTCTCCCTAGATGTCTGATCTCACAGTGATGTCACTTTAAGCCCCCAGAGTGAATGCTAAGATTTCTAGGTAGTTAAAATACACATTTTATAATACTTCAGTTGTGTGGGGACTCGGTGCTTGCAGGCAATGAGATGCAGAAATTGCAATAAAGAGAAATGATAAATATTCAAAAGCCAGTCACTCTTTAAGGTCGAGAAATATGCTGCTCTAGGAAGTGCTACTTGTGCTTGCATGTTTTTCCTTATCTATTCTACATTATAGAAAGTTGCCTGTGCAACTTATATGAGGTTCATATAAGAATATGAGAGATTCATAGCAAGCTGTAGAATTCCATACCTAAAATGGGCCTCTCAGCATCAAGGAGCCTTTCTTCTTCTGCAGACATATTTTTTTCTTTTTAAGCTGGTTTCATAGTTCACCAAATCTTCTTGCTATCAAAACCACAGCTCTCTCTTTTTCAAGAATCAGGCTGTGGCTGCACAGCAGAAAAAAAAATATTTAATTGTTTAGGCCAATGAAAAGAGTGCAAAGACCTGTGCAAAGGTCATTAATAGACTTTATGGGCAGAAGCCCTGTCTTAGCTTGATCACCAGCTAACTCAGAGTATAGATATGATCCTTTAAATAGGAAGTGCTCATCTAGGAGAAAGCAAAGTGCTTATCTAAAGAAAAAAAAAAGAAATGGACTTATGTTCTGCTTGTTACAGAAGGTCTAACTCATCCTATATGTGCAATAATTATTCAAATGATTTGTTGATAATTAATATAATTATTTCTAATTATTCCTGATTAGACTCAGATTGACTCAGGGAATTAATGTATGTTATCTCTGCATCATAAATACAGTAGGCCTGGCTTGGATGTAAAAGGAAATCTCATTCTATTTTTCAGTTTGTTTGTTTCTTCTTTGTAAAGTTACCCAGGAAGGTTAATTTTCATGGTCTGTTAATAAAGGCTCACATCACTATCTCAGAGGATTACAATTATGTATCTGTAAGATAAGAGGCAGAATCTCTTCAAATTATTGTAGGGAGGAAATCAATGGTCAATTCAGTAGTGTGGAAGGCTAAGAAACATCCAAATTGTGTGATTGCATGCAAATAATGCAAATGTTTACTTTCTACAAAATGAAGTCTGTAGTGCCAAGATAAGTAGACTATTCCTAGGAGAGCAGAACCATTGGAATAGGATTGATGAATTCAAAATTAATTTGTTTTTAATCCATTTCTATCTTTACCTTTCCCATTATGTGAATTTACATTTCATGTTTCCTTCTACTGTAGACTCAAATAGGCACTTTTAGTTGGCTAGTATCTTGCAAGTATTAGCTGTGCTTAGGAGCATTTGACAAATCTTGGATAAGCATCTGAAGGCATTTGTGGGTTTCTTTTTTTTACTTTTTTTCTAAGTCTTTATTAAAAACCGTGACAAAGCTACTGGGTCTGATTCTGCTACAGCTGACAGTAGTGTAAGCTGAGAGTGACTGCTGAAATGAATTAGTTCTGCAAGCATGGTGGAAAAAATAACTCTTTGATTAAGGCCATCTTTATTAGAAATGTGATACAGTGATACTCAATGGTGTTGTATCTAAGATTGCATCTTCTTATGTGAGTGGATGCTGCATTCAAGCAAAACAGATCCTGTCCCTGAGCAGTTTGCGCTACCAGGCCAAACAGAAATCCCGCTGAAGCCGACAGGAACTCACTGACCATTTAACTGAACATTGGCAATATCTCCAAACAAATGTATATTGCAGAAAAATCCTAGTGACTACATAAGCTATAGTACTTAAATTACAAATATTTTTGTTTTAATTAATTTTATGATAATTTTTCATATGAAAAACATTCATTAAAAATGTTACTGTGCATTTACAAATATATAATCACATTTTAATATATATCAACCTTTATTTTAAGTGGGTCAACTGCATATATGAGGACCTTCAGGAAAGAGATGAAGACAGCGGAAACTTACTGAAGCTTCTTCTATATCCTTCTCCCTGTGGAACCCCTGCCAGCATAGAGCAGAGCCTGCTCATCGTAACTCACCTGTCTAAACAGAATACATTAAGTCAAAGCCATAATGTTTTTCCGGTGCCAGCAGCCAGTACAACTTCTCTGATGCTGGTGTATCCTGCTTTAATAGTGAAGAGGAGTTTTTCTGCCAGAAGTCTGACATACTAGAAAATGTTAGGATGACCTCTGCTACGAGAGAAAAGTTGTCCTCAAGAGTTTTGACTCGTCAGAGTAATGAAGCTGCAGCTGGAAACATCTCTCTGCAAAGATACCCTTTACTGACTCATTTTGACCAGGAGGAGCAAGTGTCACTGTCAGGAATCACAAAACTTCTTCATGTTACCAAGAAGCCTCAAGCCCCATTTTTTAAATATGATCTAGAGATACCACCTCAAGCCCAAATCGTATCTATGCCGCTTTCTTCTCTCCCTCTTAAAATTCAGCAACTAATGTTAGCCAGAGCTAAGAATGTCTCTGATGTAAGACAAGCTACAGAAATACCAAGTGTTACTTATGTGTGGCCAGTACTAAAGATGAAAGATCCTTCCAAATCCTTTCTGGCCATTTTTCCAAAGTCATTAAAACTAACCAGTCCAAGCATAGCAGAACACAGTTCCGGAGGTGTGCAGAGTTCCCAAATAAGCCCAGGGAAACAGCATGCACAAGAAGAGCAACTGAAAACAAGATCTGGTCCCCTTATTGTAAAGTCATCCAATAGTATTGTTTCAGTGGTTTTAAAATCATTGACCAGTACCAAGAATAAAGATTTAACAAATATTTTACCACTTTCGTCTCTCAGTCCTATTGCAAACCGAGACAAAATTGATATTCCTCTCTTTAAGGAAAATGCTTTAGTGATACATAACGGACGAGTTTACCTGCTCTACGTAACAAGGGATGAAGTCGTGTCATCAGAAATACACACTCGTGATATGTTGCTTAGGAAGACCACAGTTCATCTCATAACATGTAGGGCCATCCATGATATAACCAGCAAGGTTCCTCATCTACCGCTGTCAAGAAAAAGACTCTATTTTATAAAACAGAACATAAAATGTCCTACTAGTCTCCCATACCAACAGGAAACTTTGAATGCAGCACTTCTCACTTCCCACGGGATGACTGCTACATCTCAGCCCAAATGGTGCTCTCCTTCTTCTGGGAAAGAACAGGTAGTAGCATGGATGATCAGCACAATGTCTATATATGCATAGTACATATGCACTTTACTTCTGAGGTACAGCAAAAGGCAATCAAGGTGCTTTTTGCAGCAGATTTTTAAGAAAGATGAGTGCCCTGATTTTGATTTCAAAAGTCAAACACAGTTCCAGTGGCTACAAATCCCTGTAGAGCAAATCAAAGTAAGGCTTGCAGGTCTTATACCTTAGAATATAACAAGAAAGTATAATTAGATAATTCATGTTGCCTCGTGGGATATATCCAGATTTCTTAATACTTGAGCAGGATGAAAGCACTGCGCACATGCGGGGGAACCTTCATTATTTAGAGAATGGTAAGGCTTAGTTTAGCATGATGGTAAGTGTTTCCCAAGGGAGAAGGTGTTGTTTCTGGAAAAAAGGTAAAAAAATGCTGTCAGGATCACATTTTAAATAACAGTGAATTTTAAATAGAGAAAGGTCTAGCAGGAAAGGTCACTTCTGAATCAACATTTTCCTGCAAAGCCATCTCCCCGAAGTATGAAAGAACTAGAAATAAGAAATAAGCCTTGAAAATAAACTGGAGAAGTTTATCTTCTTTATGAGTAAGCATAAAGACACACACACACATCTTCCCATGGTAAAATTGTATTCTTTCTTGTTTCAGTTCCTCAACCAGACTGTCTATCCACCTGAAGAAGACTTGCAAAAAAGAAATGGAAAAGAAGCACGTCAGGAAGAAGACAAAGAACTGAGAAAGAAATTTGGTATTGTTAAAGATGTAAGAGTCTGTCTCAAGAGGATAAATCCCACTGAATTTACAGAGGATTCTGGTAAATCTCCTGCATTTAACAGGAACGTAACCACCAGGACAGAGAAAAGCAAAAACATGTCAAAGGTATTTCATAGTCCATATACACAAGTAAGGCATTCAGGTACTTTTAAGTGATTGTTACAGTGCACTCTTCAAAGCTTTTCAAGCTTTTCATCTCAGTTGCTGAGAAACTATAGTACTCATGCAATTTCTAGTGAGAAATCAGGATTGGCATTCTCAGTCCATTTATTGAGGGGGGCCTGCTTGGCATTCTAAAGGCTTAGGCATCTTGTTGTAGGTCCATTGGGATCAGTGAAGGTATTTCCTTTATAGAGCTTTTTGACTAAGATTTAATTTCTTATTTCTCTTTTTTTTTTCTGCAGAAGAAATTGGAGGAAATCTGTACTGGTTTATGATCTTCTTATAGAAATGAGAAGTATCTTTGAGAAAGAAAACTGTCTTTTGTGCTTAGATTTTGCTATCAATATGTATTTCGCCATGTAGCTGTGAAGGTTTTAACTCATTTGACCCTTTGTCATAAAACATTTTCTACAGGAGAATCTTGCAATGTTTGTAAGGATTTACAGGGCCCATACTTTTAATATCAGGGACTATTAGTGGAGTCAGGAAGCTGACTGTTGACAGCCATGAGTTAGCAACAATATTTTGGCACTTTTATTTAGTTCAAATCTGAAGAGTGTTGTCCTGTAAATCACTGAGAGCGAATAAGGACCTCAATTTGATTTTTCTTTTCTTTTTTTTTTTTTTAACATTCCTTTGACAATTCCTCATTTTCATTTCCTAAAGAGCTGCTGCTAAACGCCCGGATACAGCGCGCACACGAGGACATTCTCTCAAAGACAAATTTCTTGTCAGCTGAGAGAAAGACAGGATGTTCCAGAGGCCAGTTCAAAACTGGAGCCTTGAATTTAATGCTCTGAATCCTCTCCACTCTCCCTTTCATTATGGTTCACTCTGTAGCACAGTGACTCCATGCTTTTCAAACAAGTAGTCTGCGGCACATTTACTTCCAAAATGCCAGGGTCTGACTTTCAGACAGTGCCAATTTCAGTTCTAGCAAAAGTTTTAGCCAGGATGCCAGCTACTGCTGAAGTCTTTTCCAGGTCTATATTCTGGTTGCAGGTCATATAACTCCAGCTGAAAGAAAACCCTTTCCTGTGTACAAAAAGTGTCCACTGACCTCTAATAGCCAGTTGTGGTTTGCAGTCTGTCTGTGCTAACGTCACTTTCTCCTACGCAGAATCAGGAGGTTTTTGCTACACTCTTTTTGTTGGGGAAATACTTTTAATTTACAGTTCAAGAAGCGCAAGCTACAGGTCTTTAGTCATCACCCTGTCTTTGAAAAAGTCTTGTTCTAAGTCCTTACTTAAAGTATCGTTTGGCAGTTTTGTCTGCTGTTAGCACAGACTCTCAGAACAAGTGTCTACTTTATCTGCTCCCTGAGATTCACAGAGTCTTGTTTGTGACTGGTGTCCTCTTTCCATTTTCTATTTTTCTATGTGAAAGTTGTTAATTTATTTCAAACTGGACTTAAAATTTCTAACAAATTATACCATTTCAGTATATCTTTATTCAGCTTCTTAATCTGTAGTAATTAATAGTCACCTATATTTCACAAAGATGTGTTATATCACATTTTTTCAGTCTGTAGTGTTACACTTACATTTTGGGCATCTGAATTTTAAACCAGCACCTAAGATCCCAGGGACATTTGTCCCTGTCTCAGAACATCATTAGTGTGTGCAGTCTGTTCAGCATTCATGAAAATACTTCATGAAAATTGTGAAATACTTCAAGACCAGATAAAGCAATATTTTCCAAAGAGTGTGTTTAAAAAGAGTAGGCATGAACTACTTTTTTTTTTTTTTTTTTTCCTGGCAGTACCTAGATGAAGAACCCATTGTGAGAAAATTTCTGTGGCTTTCATTTTTCCTAAAATTTCTTTCCCAGTAAAGATGCAGAGATCACTCTCCAGACAGTCGGATTTTGATAGTGTTTCTCCGTCTATCCAAATGATCACTTACCAACATGCCTTCCCATTAAATGGGCTCAAAAAGCTCATGACCCCTTGGATTTATTTTACAGCTGTTTTACACAGATGTTTCCATTTGCTAGTCTGCTGTTGGAAGCCTCCAGTTACCAAGAGTGATGTTAACAGCTCTCACTAACCTTAATTGCTGCTGTGACTGCCATTACAATATTTTCTGCTTCATATCCTTTTCTTTGCAGACTACATTTGCTGTGTTATATTCTGTCATTTTCTGTAGACTTTAACTAAATAGTTCCTGCAAGAATAGCACCGTAGTTTTTAACAAGATCCCAAAAGGAAAGGACTCCATAAATGCAGAGGGAGATGTTTGCTTTCTCCATTTTTAAGTCACATTTCTCTGGTTGATCAGGCCAAGTTGTATTTCAGCATTTGCTCTTTTTATAAAATCTTTATATTTGTATGCTTAAAATTATTTCTGATAACCATTTAATGGAAGTATACTAAATTATGCTTTAATGCTCTGAAATACCACTTACACACTTAATACATGGCATCCTAAGTGAATATTTTGTCATATTAGGATCTGTGTGTACATCTTAGGTACAGTTACATCTTTTTGAACAGCACACAGATTAATCACAATAAAAGGGGAGGTGAGAAATGAAACTAATATATACATTCATTTTTTTTTTTCCAAATGAAAGCTAGTCAGACCACAGGACTCAAACCCAGACCCATTTTCTAACAATAGTATGTTTAATCTACTGGTTTGATGAAGACCCAAATTTTGGATTGTATCTTAAAAACTAAGACTCAGTAATGTAATGATGTACTGATGTCAAGCACACTAGGTCTTTTATAAAAGATCTTAGTACTGTTAGCTGCAATTTATTCACATAACAAAAGCTGGATGTGAATGAATTGCCTAACCAGAAGCTCCTTGTGGGCAGGAACAACCGTCTTGGGCTAATATACTTCTTTGTTGTTGTTTTTCTCCTACACTGCCTAGAGTTTTTTGCATTCTTACCAACCTAGTTCATTTTCTTTGGAAAGCAAAAAAAATTATGGGTTAAGTGACACGTGGCTCAGAGGTTAGGCATTAATTGCCCCATTTGCAAGAAATTTCTTCCTAGATAGCATAGAAAAAGAACAATACCTCAGCTATAAACACATGACTTCTCCTCACACAGAGGTCTTCTTATTTAAATAATAAAAATTGCATGATAAGGGTATCAGCACCAGTTAAAGTCAAGTCAATGCATGCATATTGGATCCTTTTTGTTTAACAGCAAACTCTGGAACTGGGACCAGTTTGGGCAAAGAGAAGAAAAGAAAATAAAACCATGGGAATAATCTTAAAACAGAAGAAGAAGGAAGAGCATTCGACTCAGAGATGCTGCAGAGACCATCAAAAATTGAAAATGAAAGGAAGTCTAAAGAAAGTCTGAAGATTCTCTTTTGGGAAGAGCACTGAACAAAGTGTGCATTTTAGATGACCTAGATGAACTTATCCTGAGTAAAATTTCACTTTTGGGTAAAAATAAGAAGTTTGTGAAGTGTACTTTCTCTGTTAATGCAACATTTGCAAAGAGGAAAAAGAAATATAAATACAATTTAAAAGCCTTTAAAGAATGAGAGAAGCAATACATAAACACAAACAACAAATGGAAATTGGTTCTCACTACTCTCAAATTATAAATCCTCAAATCAGTATGCTGGGGCAGGGAGATTGTTTTATTTTCTCTTGTTCTTTTGTCCTTTTTTTTAAACACCATCTCACACTTAATATTCACTTTTGAATTTAATATCCCTAAAACATATTAATTATTCATTCCTTCAGAATCCCTTCTATTGAGTGGATTATTTATTACAGCTTGAATGTGTTCTCTCTTCCACTTCCACTGGAAAAGTGATAAAGTTTAAACTTGTACAGCTGTGGGAGGAGAACCAGATCATACAGACAGGCCTCCAGTCTCACAGTTTGATGTTTAAAGAAGACCACTAACCAGAAATTTTTACATAGATACCTCTGTATTACTTGCATTTGGTAACACCTGAGCTTATTAAATATGATGCTGTAATTTCAGAAAGTTGTCTTTTTAAATGAAAGTCATTTTACAAGGCTGAACTTCTCTTTTATTCTCACTGCAGGTAGTCAAATGCCAATATAATAAAGAACTAACCCCATTAGTTTATACTTCTCCAGGGCTTCCCTTCCACCACTCAAATCTTGTGCCATAGTGAAGAAATTGGCAGCGATCCTTCTAACAAAGTTTTGAAATCTTGCCTAATTGAAGTCTGACATTTGCCTCATGACTGAGAGACCATGGACAGAGGGGCAGCCCAGAGTGGGGGAATTGGGAGATTCTCACCTGGCTTGGGAAGTGCCACCAGGGAGTGGGAAGACAGAGCCCTTCTTTCTCTTGGGTGCAGCTCACATGTCGCTGGACACCCTCAGTTTGGAACCAGCTCACATTTTGACTAGTGACCATTTACCTGTAAAGACCAACGAGAGCACCAAGAGCCACGGGTGCTCACTAGAAATGAAAACGTTTCGCTTGAATGCCTGGGTTGCAAAATACGCATTTGCTGATCTCTTATTCTGAAATTTCTTTCCTATTTGGCTACTGCTCCATATTATTTGCTGCTAGTGGTATGTTACGTGTCTTTCAAGGTAGAAATGTCCAAAAGTTTGCATTGAGGATTAAAGACATTAAGTGTTTAACATAATAAGTGAGAGACCCAAACATGTTTCCTGTTAAACACTGGGGGAATCTTAACTACATATACCAATGTAAACCAAGAGAAAACCTGTAACACAAAAACAGCATCCAGTGGCATGCAAATGCATAAATCCAGGCAGAGAGCTTGAGAGTGTCTGACCATTTTGCTGGGATTGGTTCCATAGCACCCACTGCCTTGTGTGTCTGCCCCATTCTGTGCTGGTTTCTCGAAGCTGCTGTTCCTGGTACATTAGACCCTGGCAACACAAGATCATTTCATGCATCTTCTTTAACAAACGGGAGATTTCTGATCTCTAATGAAAAGTGTCCCATCATTTCTACCTGAATTACTTCATAAGATAGTGAACTTCCACATATTCTCTGTGGTTTGAGTGTTGCTCCTGGATGAGCCGCCTGCAAGCAAATGGTCAAAACTACCAAATAAATCCCTTTTTCCTTGGCATCCTACACTGCCTGTGGACCGGTCCACAGGTGGGCTGAGCAGACAGCAAAGGAGCCTAAAAGGGAGGTTAGTTCCTCTTGACACCACCTGGAAAATGCAGCAGGGCAGGATTTGATATTCATAAAAACTGTTCAGATCGTTTTAATAATCCAACAGCACAACTCAAATGAGCGAGCGCTGAAACCTCAGTCCTTAAATTTACTGTAAACAGCCTAATAATGTAAATTTCAATAGTAGCTGGTTGGCCAATGATCTAAGCATAAAGTAGAAATCTTAGGTTTTATACCTTTTGTATCTATCTAACCTGAAACGTTGATTTTCTGGCTGTCTTATGAAACTGCAGTACAAGACCAAGGCATGCTCGGTATTCTGTGTATGTCTCCTGGAAGCCAAGGGCTACACAGCTGCTAACTGTGCACAGATCTAGATACCTCCCATCAGTATGTTCTCATTTCCTGGAAGCAAAATAAATAGAAAGGTTGGAAATGACATGAACTTCACTGAGTAGAGTCCTAGAGCATCTTTTCCAGCAAGTATAAATTGTTCCACTGCTTGATGTTTGTTATTTCTTGTTCAGTTCTTTATGTCTTTTGCATAGTATAATAAAGTTGCTAAGCTCTCCTGGTTTTTCTTGTTTTATTTCCCGGCATATTTTGAGAAAAGTCACATAGGTCAGAGGTTGCTCTTTACTAAAAGGCAAAAAGGAAATATTTTAAAAGAAAGAAAACCACAGACTCCCATTTACCACCTCACAGCTTCCTCTATCCACAGGGTCTTTTATAAAATCTTTCCTGACAGCTAACGCCCTGGCGTGAAGGCATGGCCTCCTGTCCATGCCATGCACAGACCAAACACATGACCTAAGCACTGTGCAAGCTGAAGAAATGTATAATGTATGTGCCATATTCTACCAACCCTTCCAACAGACAGCCTTGCTTTCCATGTGAGGAGCCCTCCTTGCAAGAATCTGCACCTATGGTCCTCCCAATCCCAATTCATCTTTGCAAGGCTCAATTCCCATCTGTAATTTTCCCACAAATGCTCCACTCTTTTAATTCTGGAAAATATTTGACAGTTTTCTGATAATCGGTTGTGCTTTGCTATATTAATTTCATAATTTCTCACCATTTTATTGGAATAAACTGTGATAATGAGAGTCTTCCCCAATCTATTTTTGAGGCAGATAAGTAGATATCTTGATCTTTAAGTTCTCAAAGACAAAAAACTCCGAGTTAGGCTTCGGTGATCACATTTCAAAGGTTCCTTGAACATATTTTCTTGTTTGCTAGAAGAACTCATGTAATAAAAAGGTTTTATATCTTCTTTTTTGTTCCTTTCTCAAATTCAGGTTCCTTTCATGAGCACTAGGTTTATGTGGAGATTACAATAACCTACAAGTGCTGTGTATTTGTGAAGCACCTTCACATGCAAGTGTCTCTTGCTAAGGATAACACTTGTGCAAAAATCTTTCCTTTATTCGAGACAAGATTTATAAGCAGATATAATAGATGTAATCAGGCTACCTAGAAATTTAGAAAGATAGATAGATAGATAGATAGATAGATAGATAGATAGATAGATAGATAAGCACTGTGTTTCAAAGTTAGATACAGTGTGAGCCCAATTGGTAAGGCTGTAATTAAATATGTATTTTTTAGATGATCTGAGATAAAATAGTAGGTTTATGTTTTCATGCAGTAATGTGTTTCTGGTGCAAGGAGAACCTGATAAGCAAGCTGTCCCCTGAGGGAAAAAGGAATGTAACACAAAATGAACACCTATATTGTTTATCTGATTTTTGGCAGCCAGTACTGTTACTAATTTTAGGT
Organism: Nothoprocta pentlandii; assembly: GCA_013398315.1. Taxonomy (NCBI): domain Eukaryota; kingdom Metazoa; phylum Chordata; class Aves; order Tinamiformes; family Tinamidae; genus Nothoprocta; species Nothoprocta pentlandii. The sequence goes on from VZSG01000932.1 coordinate 238,271, forward strand.
GCTGGGGCCGTGTTTCATCAAAAGTCTTCAGGCTTAGTTCCAGTTCCCAAAGGCTTTGCTGCTGGTAAACTGAAACCAGGGCTGATCCCGCTGTCCCTCGCTGCTGTCTCTCAGAGGCCTCTGGCTAAAGAGCCTCTTCCCCTGCCCGTCTCCTTTCGCTGTGTTACCTCTCTCGTTATGTCAATAGCTTCTGCATAAATGGAACATATGTCAGTGCAAGGTTTTATAAGTAAAATACAACAGAATTACAAGAGCGGAAGGAGCCAAAATGAAGGCTAAAGATAGCAATTTGATATCTCTGTACAAGTAAGAAGTAAAGCAATCTTGTTGACAAATCTCTTGGTCATGCAAAACTTCAGCTTCTGAAAGGGAACTAGTGGGAAAATGCAAAATTAAAAAGAAAAGGTTTCTTAGTTTTATATTGACAGCTTATATTTCCAGTCAAGTGCAAACAAGACAAGACAATAAAACAATAACAAACGAGACATTTATATCACATAAAATCAAGGTTAGCCCTGTGGGTTTTTTAAATCAAGATTTTGTTACCTCAGTAAAAGTGTTAGTGTCCTAATCATGCATCTGCTTTCATTTACTGGCATGTTGTTATGTATGAATTTTATAAAAGTCACAAATATGCCTAAGGCAAAAAGCATGCGTATCACTCCTGAGACCTCCTGTTACCAGCAGTTGGACATGAGACATGGATTCACTTCTTCCTCATCAACAGTCACTCTTGAGTTGCTGTCCTGCAGCTAGTGCTGCTGCTGCTGCGGGAGCTGCCGAGTCATTCCCATTCCTTCACGTTCCGTCGCTTCCTCACGGGCAGCAGGGATGCTCAGCCAGCACCGACTCCTGCCTGTGTCCACCAGCTCTGCACTCCAACTTGGGATATTAAGGGCCCTCACGGCGCTAGATGCCCCACTCGTCGTTGCGAGATCCCACCCCAAGCACATGTATAAAAATGGAGCACGTTCACCTGAGTGGGGGATGAGGAGCGCTGGCAAATACTGTTCATACCAGCTTAGCTGTTATGAATTTGCTTATGCTAAATGTTAATGGCAAAATATGCTGAAGACACCATTTCACCACATACTTCACTGGCACAACAGAATTGAGTTGTAAGTCACAGTTACAAAAATCTGTTACTTTTTTGAAGCAAGCTATTTACAGTAAAACAGCTGAGAGCCAGTCTTAAGTTCAGAGGTGGAAGAGAAAATCCACTAACACCTTTGCTAAGAGGCAGTGGGAACATGAGTGAGTTACTTCCTCGAGACTTTCACTAATAGTATACTGCATTCTCTATGATAATGGCATTTGAAACAGTGGAAACAACAAGACCTGAATGGTTTGGTAGAGGAGGAGACAGACCTAAAGTCAAAACAGCTACTTAAAAAAAAAAAAAAAAAAAAAAAAAAAAAAAAATAATCTATTGTCATATAAAAAGAGCCTTAAGAGAGGAGATAGTGGGTGAAAGTTTATGGCTTGTTATACCTGATGTCAAACTGGAAGACCTAGCCATTGCTTCTGGCCTACACAAAGATAAATCTATGAAATTACTACATATATTTTACTGATTTAAAGCCTGTCTAAGCTTTGGTAGAATAAATTCCCTTCCAATTGCCATGGTCAGATTTCTTTCTGGAACTATGTAATATCATCTGTTAGAATCCAATGTCAATTTCCCAATGTTTTAGCAAGAATTTGTGTTAGGAGGCACATTAGTAATTTGAACAGTGATAATAATCCCTTTCTGCACTTCACATTAACATCCATCATTATACTCAATCGTATTTAAACATCTCCTTTGTGTACTGAAATTCCACAAGTCACAAAGCCCAAACATCCCAAGTTTTGAGGACAGGTTCCAAGTTAGAACGGAGGACAGACAGAAAGGAGGGTTTCCTGCTAACAGAAAATTTCAGAATCTTTTTTTTTTTTTAGAATCTAGGTTCAGCCTGAATCAGATGAATGTTTTCTTCACAATCTCCCGCTGCCTCTGGACTAACACCAACAGCAGAGTCAGGTATCAGTGTCACTGAAAGCAGGAGGTTTCCAGACTCCCTGGCTCCATGGCTGATTCACTGGGAATTGCCACAGGGAGAGTGGCTTAAGGCAGCCTCTGCATTGAAGAATTCAGCAAATGCTCACTGAGTGCAAGAAGTTCAGACTCCACAACCAGGAGTCTTTCAAACAGAGCTTGCTCCTGAAGGCTTACTGGGAAACTTTCAACCTAAACTCTCCATCTGGAAGCTTTTTTTAGGCCACTAATTTTCACAATACAATGGAGAAATATCTCATTTCATGCAGCAGGAACAGTGCTAACAACAATGTGAATGATGTGAATGTTGTCTTTTAATTTATGGAAACTCTCATAACATATGTGACTATCAGGAACTTCTTTGTGGTCTCTCTTCAGATGTGAGGGGTGATGTCTACTGATTCTCAGGAGGCAGCTCTCCACAATTGCTGCTCCCCTCTACTCCCCAGCAAAGTCTTAACTTTTTGCCCCCAAACAAGTACAGGTCTCCTGTCTGCTGCTCCAACTAGGAACTCTTCATAGCAACATTCTCCTTTTCCATGGCATGTGTACAGCACTGAGCAGAAGGCAGTTCTCTAATACTCAGCTAGCACAAGGAAGAAGAAAGTACAAATAGTAAACCTCCTGTTAAATCCATTACTAAAATACATAATCCTCTAACAGGTGGATAGATATTCAGCTATATATACTTACAGAGATAAAGAAATTTTCATTTAATTAGCAGTCCAGCTACTCTGTGCTAAGCATGTTATCCCTTAATAAAAGGACCATGTCTTGCAGATTCCTAGCTTGCCTTAATATACAGGAGTCAGAGATAATCAAAGGTTCTCATTACCTTGATAGAGGTACCAAGAATTAATGCAAACTCGCACTGAAATTGCTAGTGCTGTTAGGCATTCCCATCCACTGTGGAAAGCAGCAACTGCCCTGGCTTGGGCACTTATAGTAAATAATTCATTCCTGAAACTTTGGCTTCAAAAGTCCACATCACATCTGCCCTGGCTTTTCCACTTCACATCTGGCTTGCTGTATTGTGAAAAAATTGCTGGGCGCTATATCTCCATATATTATGTGTATAATAATCCGTATATTATGTGAAGACCTCCACATAATCTTCTGCTAGTCAGACTTCTAACAGCCCTACTTTCTACTATCAGTTGAGAGAAATAAATATTATAACATGTTTGGAACCCAAATCAAAGAAAATGACCATTTCCTTCCTCTCTCTTCAGTGGTGCAGTGGTCACGGTGAATAAACTCTCAGCCTGGGAATGATCTTCTGCCCGTGAGGCAAAAACATAAACTGTCTCTGCAGGTTTCATAGGACAAGAATTTCCGCAAAGAGCCAGAGGGGGACTGAAATCATAAGAGTTTTCATTCCAGTGTGTGACAACAATGTGCTTATAGATAGAAAACAGGTTGTATGAAAAACTACCTTCTTCCTCTGCAGATGTGCTGCTTGTGTGTCTGAGTCAGAACTGCTAACGTTATGGGCAAACCCTTTTTAAAAAATAACCGTGAAAAGCCAGTTAAGGAATGGACCAAACAATCTTTTAAGTTGGGCACTTTTAATTTAGAAAACAGAGACCATGCTTGGTACCTACATCTACAGTCTTACGTGAGAGCTGAATAATAGCACAGTGTGCTGTGAAAAGCCAGACTACTGCTTTTTGCTCAATTTGGTCATCCAAATGACCAAACTTATGCTTTTTACACCAGAAACAATTAAAAAAGCAACTAGTAAAATTCATGGCAGATAGTGGATCCTAGTGTATTAAATACTGGCCTTGGCAGAGAAAATTATTGCCCTTTGAATGGCAAAGCATAGAAAATTGTTTGCAATGTAGAAATGTATGAACAAGGCACAGTGTACTATTCTGTTTTTCACTGAAGAAGCCTTTTCAAAAATATTTTTCTATAGAATATATTTACAGGATATCCCTAATTGTAAGCACATAAAGTATTAGCAATTAGGAATTTTAACCAAATTATAAATTCTGGTTTAGAAAATATTGAATCAAAAATAGTAGGTGATAGTATCTATTTCTTTGCTGTTTGGATTTCAAGAGTTTAGAGGTTATTTTTTTCAGCTCTTCTCTATTCCTGAGGGGCAGGAATTTCTGCCCTGAGGGGCAAAAATATCCTACCATTATCAAATGACACCTGAGACATGTTCATGTGATAGCAGGAAATGAAGTTTTTTTCTGAACAAGTGCAAATATTGTAGGATGGCTAAAATAATAACAGTTATCAAATCTCTTCCATTAATCATTTTAATTGTAGTTGTTTACTAAAATACTTGAATTTTTTAAAATGTTGATTCGGAGTAATTACAGCTCAGTATTCTGATAAATATCCATGTAAGTTCATTTGTAGCTCTCACTCAAGCTAAAATTCAAGGCTGGTAACAAATATTTTAATAGGAAAGCATATAAAAATATGCTTCATATGAGACTGATGAACCCTATTCCAAAGCAAAATCCATGTCAGCTACCATTATTTGTATGAGACAGCATATCAAGCATATTACAAATGAGAAAAAGATATCACTTTGCTAATAAATTACATTTGTACAAGGTACAAATGAGGAATTTGGTGTCTTCTCTTAAATAGGTTGAAAATCCCACCAGAATAGCAAATCCCTCTCAGTTAGCTGAGGAAAACAGAAAGGAACCATACGAAAGTGGCAAGATGCCCAGTTCTACAGCATTAAATGGCTGGAGGCAGAAAAAAATATTGATGGCGGAAGTTACCAAACTGCACTGCACTGGAGCATATGTTGACATGGGGAGAGGAGCAGACATTTCACATATATATATCCAGATGAGTGGCACTTAACTATTGTGCTGGAAACAAGATCACTTTAAGTAAGAAGGGATGAAAACTCTCCATTTCCATTCAGCAGAGGCAAGGCTTGCTCTAGGGCCTTCTACATCCTCGACGAACGATGTAGACTTAGGTAATGTCCCACCATCATAATCATGACCTACTTCACCTTGATTCACTCTACCATTTTGATTTGCTCAACAGATATTACACATCTGTTTTCTTTAAAGATTTCAAAAGGGTTAATTCTGTGCCTGTTGAGTAAAAAAATCTCAAATTCTCAAAATATTCTCTTGCTTTATCAAGATATCTCTGAGAGGAGATCCAGGGCTTCACAGAAGAAGAGGACCCAGACTGAGCTCCCTAGCTTCTCTTCTATGAGTCCAGCTCAAGTAATTTTTCACTAATGACTCTCACCCCACTTCCTTTACTTTGTGACATTTATATGATGCTAGACACTAGCTCACCACTCTGGAGACATGTTAGAAAGGCAAAATATCCAGTCATCTTTAGGCGGTTTGCCACCATCCATCACCAAGGCCATTTCAGAGACAACTGCAGAGAGTTGGACCAGAAAGCAGATTTCAAACCACATTACACATGGGAAACAAATACTGTCCAGGAAGATTTTTTTACAGGTCTAAAGTATAAATCATTCCTTGGAAGAATTTTTATTTTGGAGAAGAATTTGGTGAAATGTTGCATTTGACCACAAACAGCTGGGCTGCTTATTCATTTAGTGTCCTTTACATCCATAGCAACTTGTTTGACCCACTTTGTATATATGTCTACAAAATGAGAAAGAGGAACAAACGTGTGTGTGTGTTTATATATACTTACATATAGTTATGTATACTTGTAAGTATATATACACACAACAGTTTCAGAAGAGATACATCAGTTCATCTTATGTTAAAGAAAATTCAAGAAGAAAATAATTTGATTTTAATTCCATTTATGTAGGAGAATTAATCTTCAAAAGCAGGTAACATTCTTTTGTTTATAAAACCTTTTTCTTCAGCTTTTGCAGTACACAGAGCTTTGTCACATGGAGCTAATGCTAGATAAGGAACATAACAGTGAAAATTAGCAAGACTGAACCTGATTTTTTTTTGTTTATCTGCACTCAGAGCTGATGCAAATGAATGCTTCAGCTGTTACATAGCTAACTATATTTTTCAAGATGTTCTAAGCAATATATGTAAATACACATCTATGTGTACATCAGTAATGTAATACTCAGTATAATACAGAGTAGCATAGTTTTAGTCAAACACACATACAAAATAAAAAAGTAAACAAGCATATGAAGAACGAAAAGATGACCTAGAAAAGTGCCTAATGAGATATCTAAATATATACTACAAAAGAATAGGAGAAACAACTCTTTCTTTTCCAAAGTTCAATGTAGATTACTAGATTCTGATCATGACTTTTGAGAGTCATGCTTGCTTGCTTGCTGGCCAAGGCCAGCAAGCAGAGCTAGTTTTGAAGATGAGTACCTCAGGCTAGAAATCCCAGATTCTACAAGACTGCTAGCTCACAGGACAACTAATTTGTGCCGGTGCGCGAGATGGGTGCTGAGGGCAGGGGCAGTCATAGTCCTTATCACACACTAATTGGTATGAATTAATGATAATGAGCAAGATGCACATGAGGAATCCATTATGAGCAGTCCTGATAGCACAAACACTGTGACTCATTTGAACCTTAGGTGTGGGCTCCCTGAGGGCACAGAGTAAACTCATGAGGTTCAACAAGGGCAAGTGCAGGGTCCTGCACAGGAGGAGGAATAAGCCCGCACAGCAGTTGAGATTAGGCGGTGACCTGCTAGATAGCAGCTCCCTGGAGAGGGATTTGGGAGTCCTGCTTGACAACACGTTACCCGTGAGGCAGCAGTGTGCCCTCGTGGCCAAGAAGGCCAATGGGATCCGGGAGAAAGCCCCTGCGCAGGCAGCAGGGCCAGGGTGACGCAGGGCGCTGCCAGCGCTGCGGGAAGGTCTGCGGGGCCGGGGGGCCAGCGCGGGGGGCGCGTGGCTGGTGTGGGGGGAGCGAGCGAGCAGAGGGGCTGGCAGTGACCGAGCTCTGCCTTGGTCCCTGCCCTGTGCGCAGCCAAAGCCCAGGAGCCC
>VZSG01000933.1:10725-29713 GCA_013398315.1 Nothoprocta pentlandii
GGAGAGTTTGAGTCCAAATGTGAGGGCTCCTTGCCAAAGCCCTGAGGAGAGTCCTTCAGCCCAGAGTTTAGGACTTTCCCATGCCCTCTACATTTTCCTAACAAGCAGTTCAAGGCATTTGCACACTGAACAGGCTAATTTCAAACAACTTCGTGCAAGATGTGCATGCTGCTTCAGTGTACCTTGTTTAAAGTCCAACCCTCATTTGCTTACCTCATTATCTCCTAACATGTGACACACACCTTGATGGTTCACAAAGGAATGTCAGTCTGCAGGGAAACAAATGCTGTGGTGGCTCACTATGAGCCACCCAAATCTGCTAAAATAATAAAAGAAGTCTGCCTCCTACCATGACCTGCATGATGGCCACATTCAGTCAGCAACCTTTACAGCAAATTATTAAACAAGTACATTATCTTCCAGAATATAGTGATCTGCATATATTTTTCCAGAGCCAGTGCAACCTTATTTTATTTAAAAAAATCCACCTCTAGAGGCAAACTTTTGTAAAGGGAGCATAAAATTTGTTATCTCTTCTTCACAATTACAACACTAAGTACTGCAACCTCAACAGAAGTGTCAAAATGCAGCACTCCTAACATCTATTCAAGCACTGTGAGGTACTGTGATGTACTTCATCCAGTGCTTATTATTCCATCACAAAAGCCATCAACTCAAAACCTGTTGTGCACGAGAAAATATTCACTTGGTAACGACCCATCTACTGTGCTCAACTTGTACATAAGCTTTGAAGGTTGTTGCTTACATTTCAGACCAGAAGAGTTTATGTCTCAAAGGTTTTTTTCTGCCCAGTTTCTTTCTCTTTTCCTGGGCCTGTTCCTGGTTCCAGTAGAAAGAAACAGAGTAAGAAAGGATCTTGCAGGACCTCAATCCTTTAATTGACCTGAGCCTCAGTATTAACCTTGCTCCCTCCACCACAATTCTCATGTTATAAATTTATATTGGGGGTTACCAATCTTATCAGCACTGCTCTGATAGAAACTCCTCAAGGTACCCTGCCACGCTTTCTCTCTCCGATGTTCCCTAAATGATTAAGGAAATTGAATTATTTTGGGGGAAACTTCTCTCCATTGCCTTTTAAGTTTATCCATATCATCTCTCAGAAGGAAACCAGATACACTGAGTGCAGTGAGGCTGAATATAGCAGCAGCAAGCTTAACAGGTGAACTGAGACAGCCTTTGTAATACAAATTAATAAGAATTAAACTAACTTATTCAAACCTCTAAAATATAGCTTCTTTTCCAATAGCTGCATTTACTGTAGTTGCAGTTCCTCTTGTTTTATCTGAAAAATTTCATGTATGTCTACGAGACAATGAAAATAATGTTGTCCTGCTGAAAGGATGCCACTTGTTAATAAAAATGTCATTATTTTAGACTATTATAAATACTGTTATCTAGTCATGACTCTTGAGCTAGTTGCATTGCAAAAATATCCATTGCCAACAGACATACAGCACTTTTCCTTCGGTAGATCAGTGTTATTACTCCCACTTACACAACAGCCAAGTCAAGCAGACAGCAGTTGGGCAAACTTGCACAGCTCAGTAAATTCAAAAATACTTGAATGAACAAGACACATTTCTTTCTCTCAAATATGGTCCTACTTCTTTGTATTACTAATGTACTTTGTATTACAATCTGCTTCATTTCAAGTTAATGCAGAGACTGAATCATAATTATGAAATGAGGATTTCAAATGTACATTGTCATCCACAAGCCCTGATTTGCATTGCATATGTCTAGATTTCTTTATGAAAGTTACTGGACACTTAATCAGCACATCAAAGGGTCCATACACACAAAGCAACTATGTATATGCCTTTGAAAATGAGATTTCTATTGCCTCTTCAAATATCTATAAATTATTATTTTCACTTAAAAGCTGGAATCATGAAAACTGTCTTAATTAAGTTAGAAAAACACTTAACTCAAATTTAGAGCTACAGTATAAATCATTATTACTATCAAAACTATTTTAATCAGCTCATGATCACAGATAAGAATTAAAACTCTTAAAGAGAAAATAAGAGCAGTTGCCACCATGTATCACACATACATCTAGTTCTCAAGCCAAAGCAAACAATATAGGCTAGAGAGCCCATGAATATTCTGAAAGGTAAACACAGAAAACATTTATGGCTTTTTTAAAAATCTGTCTGTAATTCTGCCTGTAATGTTGTCCTTTTGATAGACTTATCTGTGAAATCTGGCTGATGATGGAAAAAGATGTCAGCACTCACTGGGTTATTTTTTCTATTTGTGGTTTTAGACTGTGAAGTTCTGAGGTTGCCTAAGAAACTTATAAAGAACTTATTTTACTGACTAACTAATACTAGAAATCTTTCTATAAATTCAGAGAAGTAAACATGTCAATCTAAGTTCAGCTTTCGTCCCTTGGAATTTGTAACTACCTACTGCAAATTAGGTATTTCCATCTCCTTATTTACCACTTGGACAAAAATCTATCATCACAACACACACCAAAATAAACCCAGATCCAGTCCTGTCTGCTTCGGATCAGCTGAGCAGTTGCCTACAAAAATGCTGTGGCTTACAAGCAAAACAAGAAATGGGTAACAGCATCATCAACTCATAACTGTACACAGACAAGAAGGACTTCCAAAATACTCAGTTCAAGAAGAAGCACCAAGAGTAGAGTCTATCCTTCACACTATTAATGCACAAGTGAAGAGAAAAATTAAAAAAAAAAATCTGCATTCATAGAAATCCACAGTTCCTAGGTTTGATAGGTTTCCCACTATCTTACTCACTTCCTATGTAAAACAAATAGCTATCTCTATATAGATGTTACATGCATAACAAAGTAGTTACACATTCTTTACACTTCAGTCAGTAAAATCTAGCTTGCACTTATGACCAGTGACAAGATAAGCAGCATCTTCAGAAACAATACAATGTTGTTCAGAATTGTTCAGAAACAATGAAAAAAAGCATGCAAGGCTGTGAGGATAAGCAGAGCTATAATTGTGACCAAGCACCACACCAGCATATACGAAACAGTATCTCTGATTAACTCAATTGGCTATATAAGGCAAAATGATTTGCTGAAATATTGACACTGGACTTCCCAGACAACTGCAGAACCACGCCATTTTCACATACACTAAAACAAAATATACCTTCAATATCAGTGAGGTCAACAGCAAGAGCAGAGTGATCCAATCCTTACCAGAAGGAGTAATTCAATAAACAGTTCCACCTTCCTGAAAATCTGACTCTACCTCTACCTCAATGAGGTACAAGTCTGCCAGACTGACTGACTTACAAGAGACCTTACCCATACAAAAAGTAACCTCATCTCCAGTAACTTAACACACCAGGAGCAATTGCAGCTGCCATGACAGAAGTTGAAATGTGAATGAAGTATTTACTTCTCTTTCTAAATTTTTCTAATGCTATTTGCCAGTCAGAAACAAGAGGGGAAGCTCAAAGCCACCTTCAGCACGCTGTGTGGATAACCAGCAAATACTGTGAAATTAAACACTTCTATGAACAGAAGGTTCTTCTCGTACTGCAGTGATAGATGCAACTTAAAAATCTTTGATGTGGTAATTAAGTGTGGATGCAAATTTTAAAAAAATACAAGAATTTACATCATAGACAAATATATTTCAAACGCACTTGAGAAAATAATGCTGGAAATATCATATTAATTGATTAGCTCTTTTAATAATATAGCTTGGAAGGATCTTTTAGTGACTGAACACACTTAATTTTTGCCTCAGGAAAAGAAACCCCAAAGGTTTGGCATCTAGATTCAAACTAGCTTTCATTAGCACACTAATAAACATTTCCACTATATAAATGGTAAGTAAAGTACCACAGAACCTTGCTAACTTTGACATCAACCAAAACCAGACCCTCACGAAGCAGAAACCACAGTGGTCTCTTCCAGCTTCCCAGCAAGAGATTTATTAACAGCACACAGTAGCAGGGTGTCCTATTACCAAGACTTTTACCACATACTGTTCAGGCCACTTAGTATAATATTATGAAGTAATTAATAACACCTGTAAGAAAAAAGAGCATATTTGTTTGTTCAGTTTCTTAATCAAAAAATCAAACAACACAGAGTGATAGCTTAAGTCATATCATTATTTGAGAAAATCATATTTCATTAACAAAATTCAGAAAGATTCATATGCCCCAAACCTCTTTATCTCAAAAATAGCTAGAACAGATATATATTTCACAGAAAAAAAGTCATGACTGCAAAAGCTGAATTCTTCTATTCAGATACATTTTCTAGCCTCTCAAACCGTGCTAAAAATGGAATAAACCAAATTATCCAGTCAGTTTTCTGTAAATTGAGTCTTGTACTTTAAACAGAGAAATACATCTACCAGAGACACTGAAAAGCCATGCAATAGATGTTTTAGATATCTTCCAGAACACATTTATCAATATTATCATTTGTTTTCACCAATAACTCCCTTTCTGTCACTAAGAAATGCCTGTGCCTTCTTTTACCTCTTCTAATTAAAGGATTAATCCTGTATTGATTCATCCTCGGGAGAAAAAAAAAAAAAGAGAGAGGGAAAAAAAAAACTCACTGGAAGGGAGACAGAAAAGAGAAAAAAACGGAGGGAGAAAGACACAAATGTGTCTAAAGTCTAGTTATATTTGAATTGTGTAAATCAACATTAAAACGAATGTGGCAAAACCTACAGGCTTGTTCTGATATTCATACAGTTCTTCACCGAGGCCACGTTTCCCATACGTGAATTCCACGTGCTGTGACTTGAGTCACACTCAAAGCCAAGGGCCCTTTCCTCGAGCACCACCCTTCTCGTGACGGGGGGTTTTGCCACTGAGGTGTGCAGTTGCTTACACACAGGTACTTACACGTCATCAAGTGGCCAGAAGCAAACCTGTTGGCACTGCAGATAGGCAGGGAAACAGGAGAAAACAATAATGTGGTACAGGTTTAAGTCTATGTATTTTATGCTGAGAAATTTCCAAGGAAAACCCTTGTTATCTAGTAGTTTCCAGACATGTTAGACAAGGACTTAGCAAGAGTCTGTGACTATGTAACCTGGAGAGAGGAAGACTTGCCCTGGGTAGAGGAAGACAGGGTCAGAGAACACTTAAGGAAACCTGATACCCACAAATCCGCGGCCCTGATGGGATGCACACAAGAATGCCGTGCGAGCTGACACGTTATTGCTAAGCAACTCTCCAGCATCTTCGAAAGGTCCTGGAGAATGGAGGAGGACTGGAAGAAAGCCAATGTCACACTGATCTTCAAAAATAGCAAGAAGGAGGACCTAAGGCAACTGTAGGCCAGTGAGCCTCACCTCCATCCCTGGAAAAATTATACAAGAGCTCATCCTGGCTGTTGTCTCCAAGACAAGAACGTGTTCAGGAGTAGTCAGCATGGATTCACCATTTGAACTAGATGATCTCCAAAGCTCCCTTCCAACCTTAAGGATTCTATGATTGTATACACAGCAGCTGAACTGGCCTTCCATTCCCTTCAGATAGGGTGGTCAGTTGGCTGCGCTTGAATCAGGGCACTCAAGTGGGGGTAGAGGAAAGAAAAAAGGCAGAATTTGTTTGTTCATCCTGCGGTCATCTGTGCATACACCCTTCCCAAACCAAATCAGGCTTTCCCGAGAAAGCCCTGCTCCTTCCCTCTTGTACAAGTGCCCAGGCCCTCCTCTCTGCAGAGGAAACTCCAGGCTGAATCCAGAAACCTCTTCCATTTGCAGCACTGTTGCCATCTTGATAGATATATAGCAGAAAATCCTGTTCACTTTTCTGGTCTTGTAATAACATTATGTTAAAGGTGTATTACCGCAGTTTGGAATCTTCATATCCAGCAAAGCTGTCCTCTTGTTATTGTCATCTGTGCAATATAAATCCTGAGTTTCTGTGTAGAACTTGGCCTCTTGAAATTTCTTGATCCACATAATTTCACAGGAACACTTGAATGGATTATCCAGCAATATCCTATAGTAAAACGAGAAAAGTTATTTCACATCAGCTAGATGTGTTGTCAATAAGCGCTATTTCCTTCCCATCAAAATTAATTCTCATTGTTCCTGTTACAGACATATAAAGCTTCATTCTGTCATTCTCTGTCCTGTCTTTTTTTTTTCTCTCTCTTTCCTTCCTTCAGGAGCAAACCAACTTCTTCACAAACACGGTCAACTACTCAGTAAATACCTATGTAGAGATTTGACTTAGTTCTCCTTCAAAATTTCATAAGCATCTACTTCTACCACAACATAAAAGAAACTGCTCACTTGAGACGGACAGGTTCAAGAATACCTTGATCTGTACTTTGGAATAAATCTGTTAAAGCTAGCAGTCTAATTCCAAGGAAACAACAACAGAACCGAAAGCAGATAATGTCTTTAAAATTCTTGTCATTCCCTTTTAACATACTTCGTAAGCTAGAGCATACCCCCACTCTTACATTTCTGTGGTGCGGGGGTGGCTAAGATGACCCTGTTTCTCCACTAGCTGCTTTGAAACATTAGGAAAAGACCAAAGAACTCACACTGTGCACTAGTCAAAGTCCTATAACCCTGCTTTTTGAAGTGATAACAACTACAAAACATAGAAGTTGCAGCCAAATGCACACTGGCTTTTTGGCAATGACTAAACATTACACATGAAAAAAGGGGACTTCAGAAACAACAGGCCCACGTGGGGAATATAACAACGTGACAGCTCTGACCCTAGCTAGTCTTTTCTTCAGCATATAGTGACTGCCAAATTATACAGGAAAATTCCAGTGAATTATGTTCCCCTGGCTGTAAGGAGAGTGATTATACCAATTTGATTAGCAACTAAACATACCTAAAGGGGCAAAATTTCTTTATGCAGCACAGGACATGTTCACTTAATTTCTTATGTGCTGAAGTAACAACATGCAGCAGAAGTCCAGGACTGCAAGGCACCCTCCTGGGCTGCCTGGATCCTACTCTGCACCCCAGGAGTGCCGCTTCCCTCAGCCTCCAGCACAACCATCCCAAAGCTCCCGTGGGCTCTCTCTCAGTAAAGGCTGAACAAAAAGACCACTTCTCCTACATTTTAATGTCAAAGCACAGTTGCAGATCATAAAATTATTCTAAGATACATCAAGGTAAAGGACCAGTAATAAGAGCCTCACACAAAGGACAACTTCTGCCTCCATTATTTTTTTGGTGCAAATACACCCTTTATTGTCAGGTTATTCATAAACTCAGTCTTTCTATGAGTTCTCCAAATAAATACAATACATCAATATCTGCCAGACAGACACACAACATCCCTTTCTGTCCTTCTTTTGACTTTCCAATTACATAACTTTGGAATATACATCAGTATATAAATTCTGTTTGAAGTACAGAGTAAAAATACAATATTGATACAGTGAGAAAGTCTATTTTTACGCATTCTTCACTACCAAATGATTATATAAAGCGCAAAACAACTTAAAGGATTTGAAAAAACAAAAATATTATTTCATAGCCAACCACAGGCACAGCAACTATGAGACTAATATAAGAATATGTGATAAATACCTCATGTGAATATGAGTAGTTGGCTCTATTTTTACCAATTCAAATATTTAATGTAAACATCAGCAATTTTGTGTGAAATAATCTTATAATAATATATTTTAAAGCTGGAAGAAGTAGCTACTTTGACCTATAAATTTGTGTTAAAATACAGTTGATCTTTTCTGAAGGCCTGGAATCAAAAATCTCTGTGTACTTAGATCACTGCCAACATCTTTTCTGCCTTCTTTGGATGAAAATTTCATTCCTAATCTTTGATGGACATCTAACTTTAACAGAACAAACCTGATAGTCTTGTTCTTCCATTTCTGGTCACAAGTAAGCATTATTTTAAGAAATGACAACTTACAGATCAGTCAAACCCAGATGGCGAAAAGGCTTCTTGGACAAACTTGAGAGCTTGTTTCTGGACAAGTTGCTAAGGGAAAAACAGATAAATTTTATCAATTAGGTTTGTTTCTTCTAAAAAAAAAAAAAAAAAAAAAAAAACCCAAACCAGTTCTATAAAGCTCTAATTTCTTTGACTTCAGTGGTACAGAATGGTGACCAGTCTCATTCTTTATGGTTTAAAGGGTATCTAGGATTTGAACGCAGCCTATGTATGAAGTTAAATGCGTTCTTCAAAATCATTACCACTTTTGTTCGTTGCAGAAAAGCAACGGATTTAATTGTATTTCAAAAGTATTCTGCAAAGTCCAGGTGTTAATTACATGCTCGATTTATTCATAAGTGAAATGGGTGTATCCCCTCCTTTGATGCTGTACGAAACTCTGTACTCACATAAGTCCTTCTCACATGCTAGCACATATCCACATCACGGCCTTTTAGTTATTCTTTTCAAACTGCATGTGCAATATGCACCCACATGAAAGATCAAAAGGAAAACTGTAAAATGCCTATATTGGGCTTTTTATGTCAATTAAGCATTTATGGTTTCCAGTGCTAATTAAGTCAAAGGACCTCCCCCATTATGCAGACCAAATAAACGCTTATCTGAATCAGAAATGGTCCCCCTCCCAGACTTACAAAACATTTCGCTCCACCCCAAATCAAAATAATGCTGTTCTTCTATGGCCTTGTCAGTCCATAAATTACAGAGAGCGAGAGCAACAAACTGTAAAATTGCCAGCAACACCGTTCATATCAACAGTATCAGTCAAAATACCATGAATTTTACATAGTACTATAGAGGAGCCATAGGGTCTCCATAATTAAACTTTCACTGCATTTATATGAAGGACTAGGTATCTTGCTTTTCTTCCTGATTAAAGAACACAGTTTACTCCCCAAATTTTAAGCCCTTGATCTCTGAGTACAAGACAATTTTCAGAGAAATAACAAGGATGCAAGGATGCAAGCAGGATCTTTTATAAACATTCAGAATGGAATCTTTATGAGATTTTAGTTACTACAGTTCTTTGTTGATTCCTTCTTGCAAACTATGGCAATGAATTTAGCAAGCTGATTGGTCCTAATGTGTGAGAACAAAATGCGCAAACAACCATTTCATTAGTCACTTCAACCAAGCTGCCCTATGGCAGATGCAGGTGCAGAGAAACATCTCATGCCCACCCTGACCAGATATATCAAAATGTTCACGTAGAACAGTGACTAAGTAAAAAACAGTCAGTAGATTAAGTAGCTATAATTATTTCCCCATAAGCTGGGAAGTTGAAAGAATTTAAAACCTCATATGGAACTGAGTTCTTTCCAGACAATGCTAAGCACATCACATCTCACCTCTCCTTAGGCAACCCTCACCAGTCAAGCAGAAAAATCTCTGCAGCCCTGACATTTCCAAGCCTCACATGCTCCATGGTATTCCCAAACAAGGCAGGTACTTGCTTCTGTTCCTTGGACAGTGACAAAAGTCCACCTGGCCTCGAAGATAACCAGACCTATAGGCCTTTCCTGCAGCTAGGCGCCCCCGCCACACACTGGGCTAGTGGGACGAAGCATATTCCAAGTCCTGGAAGGACCTGGTGCTTGGTTTCCACGTACCAGAGGACCAGGCGGAATCCCTAATCTTCAGACGATGGCTCACTCACAAGGATGACTGTCTAGCCAAAACTCTTTCATTTAGTGCAATCCCACAGTACCCTAATGGAGAAGGTCGGGGCTGAAGCTCTAATTCCAGACTAGGTCAAAAAAGAGCAGGTTTTAAACATGACATCTCAATTTCTAAATACTAGAATATCAGAATTTGAGACCATGGCACGGGTCTCAAATACCTCATGCAAGTCCTATGAGATGTTGTTTCCTTTTTTTTTTTTTTTCCTTAAGCAATTATTGCCTGGGAAAGGCTTTGCTGTCGGTAATCTGGGGTAGGTATACGAGCCTGTCTATCTAATGGGCAGGTCTGAAGCCACGTTTTTCTTAAAAATTTCCACCTCACTGGCTACATTTCCTTGCTCAACTTACTCATGTTCATCTAAACTGCTCCACTGTCCATGAAGAGCTGAGATGCTTCAATCAGAGCTATAAAATTACTGGACAGCAGACTGCGAAACAGTTAGGTGTTGCCACAACTGTATCTTGCTACTATTTAGCCTCAGGCCATGAATTGTATTTGCTGACTTATTGCAATCCTCTACACATAAGAATAGCCTTTCTTGTTTACATTCATAAACAACTAGACTTAACTGCCCCAAAAGTCAGCTATTATGGTATTTTCTGAACCCTTTCTTGCAGGTATAAAAGGGAGCATGAGCTAGTGAAGAACTGGGACTATTAAGTGAAAATAAAGAGAAAATAAAGAAATATTATTTTGTTTTTTATAAAAAAAAAAAAAAGTAGCTCAGTTGGTATTTTGGTCTTTTGGTTGGTAAGTTATCTCTTCAGATTTTGACCAGTTGTGTTGGACATATGCCAGACAAAGGAAGTAAAAAGCAGTAAAGTAGTAACAAAAAATCATTCTTAGTCTACATTCTCAGTCATGACTTGACACATTTAGTACTTTAGGACTGAGTTCTTTCATGCAGGTCACAACCTTAAGGTTTTTCTAATTCAAATGATTTTTTTTCAGCCCATTGTTAAAAGATTTATCATCTTGAACTATATTTTGTCAGTAAATCTACTGTTATATATATTTTTCATAAGCTGAGCACTTTGTATTGATTATAGAGATGCCTACTTTGCTCTCTTTAATCCATCTTAAGTATAAAAAACACTACCAGGCTTAGTAAGGAGTAAGGACCACATTTACACTGCATGCAAAGAGAATACAAATTAGTTCCCCAGTTCTATTACAAACACACACAAAACTTGTGGTGAGGAATCAAAGAACATCTATGTGGTGTTCAAAAGCCTTTTAAAAAAAATGTCAGGAGCACACAGCCTGGCTCCAATGCTTTACCAAAAGACAGGACTGCCAGAATGCTGTAAAAGCAGGACTGTATTTTACATATGAATGTCAAGACTACTTTATGCTAACACAACTATAAGCACAGCTGTGGCAATGCAGGGAGCACAGCCAGAGAAGTTACCTAAGATTCATAACTACAGTTGGGTCTACAATGGTCAAATGTACTTGCTTTTAACTCTGATCAGGCCTAAAAATACAAACACATTCTAACACTCAGAGCTGTAAGTACGCAGTGTGTGCAACCCTGTGATTCAGCAGTGCAATTGTGCTCAGCCAGACACATTACAATACCTATTTTTTAATGTTTTGGGCACACTTGCTGTGAAATTTTTATCTGTGTTTAAAGGTATTGACAGAAAACCATGTACCTGTACTAAATAGACCAGTTAAAATTATTGTTAGTAGCAGATGAGTTTATAAATTACTGCACTACTAAACTAGAACTGTTTAATAGCTTGTTAAATGGGACTGTTGACTAATTTGAGTCTAAGGTCAACGAGAATACCAGAATTAGATGAGCAAGTCTATTAATTACATTCAAGTGATATCTACTATAGCATTTCTCTTCCTGTTGTTTATATTATTACTTAATTCTTGTCATCATACGTAACTAGAAAGATACTTGGATTACAGAAGTTTGGACAAGAAAAGAAAGTAATGAGAAAGGAGAGGCTTAAGTTGTTGTGTGTTAATAAATTCCTTAATTTGATATTCTGTAATAATTCAGAAAATAAATGTTATATTCTCATAATAAGGCTTCTTAACTGCATCAAAAGACTTCTCATGTGAGAAGACTGTAACAGTATCATTAGCAAAATGCAAGCTCATACAATTATATATCATTCTTCAGAAAAGTAGAATTTACATTTTCTTTTTGAAACAATGACAAACTGTTATTTTAAAATAAACCATAAGACTTCTCAAAGACTTGTAGTCAGAGGTCACTCTGGGGAAGTGAAATGATTTCAGCTTTTAATAGTTTTCTCAGTCCCAACCACAACAGGGGCTGCATTTCACTCCCAATGCAGTCAACAGGAGTTTTATCGCTGATGACAACAAGCATAGATTCACTGGAGCTTTCAGAAACATTTTAGCATACATCAAGACTTCCTAGTGAAAACAAACAAATGCCCTTTTTTTTTCAGGGATAACAGATTATCCAAGGATATATATATAAAAAAAGGGACTCATGCTAACTAATATTTTGTGACATGTACAAAGAGCAGACAGTCATTGCCCCTTTTCATTTTCAGTCTTAATTTGATTTCTCCTGTATCTGCTAACACTACTAATTCCTCACCAAAAAGATTCCTCTTATAGTCCTCTGCTCTGAGTCAGGAACACGCACACAGCAACCTGGCTGGTCAGTCTGCCTAGTTTGTTTCTAGCAATTAGCTTCACAAACTCACCATCTAATAAAGCCTGCTTACCAACAGATGTGTACTCCATGTCTGACCGTGAGCTCTAGTGGAAACTCTTCCTTCCGCTGAGGTATTTTAATGACATCCTGTCCACATGGATTCTCTAGCGCCCAAAGAGCATACGCACACAATGATATTTCCTCCCTAAATGAGTGCACTTACAGGAGCTCTCTGTTCTGCCCAATGGTCCAATTTACACAAAACCTCTTCATCTACGTAAGTTTTGGTCAGAAGCAACCATTGGGGACAGACTGCCTTTTTTTCTTAAGGAAATGAGACTCATGGTGTCACTAAGCAGAAAAAAAAGCCTTCATCATCCATATTACTTTTTGCAGTGTCTAGCTGCCTGTACAGCTAGTAAGCTGCTACAAGATTTTCCTTGCTGGAGGAAAAAATATATATATATTTTTCATCCCATCTTTGTGTTGTGGAGAAAACTGTCTCTCCTTCTCCTTTAAAATTCTGTATATTCCTTTTCAGTCTTATCTTTACTGTTCTGAAGTAACTCGGCCTTCTCAGTGTTTCCTTAAATGATTTGCTTTAAAAACTCCTTATAGTTCTGTTGCTCTTCTCTGTTGTATCTTTCTGCATGGGTAGATTCAGTCTCCACATATAGTGTAACTGCTAGATGCCTTCCCAGTAGTTAAAGTAATGGTGAAAAGATGAAAAACTGTAACAGAAATTTCCTTTTGATTCCATACTGAATTTGCTTTGCTCTGCTGCATCATGCTGAGATTCTCCCCCATTCTAACTACTAAATCCTTCTCTGTAATTGTGCCACATAGCCAATAATTTTTCACTGTGCCTTTCCACGGGGATTGCACAGGCACTTTTCTTGATAGAATTTCATCTTGCAGCACCATAATTCACTGACCAATTGTCACACAGATAGACACACCAACACCCTCTACAAGACACTTCCCATATTCTCCAATTGATTATAGTAAAAGCAATTTACTTTATTAATGACCGAATGAAGCAATATGTAATTCTCACAGGTTGGCAAGATCTGGGTCATACTCCTCCAGTGTTTGCTTCATATTAGGAACAGCAATTACTATGTAGGCAAATTCATGTCGTGTCTACTCAACTCGTGTCTACTTTTTCAAACTTGTGTCTACTTTTTGACATAAACTAATTTATCCTTGGAAAACACATGTGTAGAAAGGGAGCCCATTTTATTAACAAAGCAATCAGCACTAAGCCAAATTTAACAATGCTTCCATATTACAGTAAAGCATTTAGGCACGTTATAAAGTCTGAGCTTTGGGCTTACTACTTCTTGATCTAACTAGCACTTTAACAAAAGCCACGGGTTAGGTAAGTGGCAACTAACAAAGATGGATGGCCTTAAATACAAACTTTAAAACTTCACTAAAATAGTGTATCTGTGAGAAGGTAAGTCCCACACATTTTGTAGAATTGGGACTACAATTTTCCACATAAGTAGGAGTGCCTGTCCCACTGTAAGGCACTCCAGTCCTTCAGGGATATTCCACAGAACATTTTTCTTTATTCTTATAAAGAACTCTGGTCAATTCCGCCTTTACTAAATCTGAAGTGCAAACAGTCTAGAAAAGCACAGGCACAAAGCTGCACAGCTAACAACTCTGTCTCCTGAATTTCATGAACTGCAATCTGCAGATGGGTGGGAAAGTTACTTCATTGATCTGATCATGATCCTCATTTACAAGAGCTCATTGCAGCACAGTCTCAGGACATACAAGCTGCTAAAATGACACTGAAAGATGTGCTCCAGGCAGGCACTCTGGCTACTAAAACATGTTCAGTCCGCTGAATCAGATTACAGCTAGTGCAACATCAAGCCCGTGTCAGCGAATATGATACACATTGTATGGACATCATACCCCCAGCACCGACTGAATCAGTCCGAAGATATACTCTTTAATAAAGAAGCAACTGCCAGAAACCACAGTTGGAGCTGTCCTTCATTCAGAGACAATGGCCTGGATGATCTTATTGCCACCTCACATGATATATTTAAGATCTGCCAAACCCTTATCACACATGTCCTACATCAAGTCCACTAATGACAAGAGACCATTCCAAGTTTTTATAATTAAAACACTTCATATAAAGGAAACAACTCTTCTGGCCAAACTCTTCTCAGTGGTGGCCAGTGACACAACTAGGGGTAAGAGGTATAAATTGAAACATAGGTAGCTCCATCTTCATATGAGGAAGAACTTTCCTGTGAGGGTGCCAGAGCCCTGGCACAGGCTGCCCAGGGAGGCTGTGGAGTCTCCTTCTCTGGAGATCTTCCCAACCCGCCTGGATGCCGCCCTGTGCCCCGTGCTCTGGGTGTCCCTGCTGGAGCAGGGGGTTGGACTAGATGATCTCTAGAGGTCCCTTCCAACCTCAACTATTCTGTGATTCTGTGCAACAGGAATAAAGAGAAGGGATTTAACAAGAATGGGGTGGTTTTCACTTAAAAGACAGAAACAAAGTTTACTCACATGTATTGTAGGTTGACATTTTTCACAAATGCCTGCCGGGACACAAACCGTAAACCTGAGTCCACCACAGTCCTAAAAAAATACATAAGACTGTTACCATTGCTCATTTAAAATACAACAGAGTTATAAGAATAATAATGATTAAAGTAAGAATGCATATGAAGTCACAACTATGCTGAACTGCAAGCATTATAGCTATCTTCTCTAACACACAAAGTTAGGCCTATTCTCTGATGAGGTCTGTATTTGCTTCCACAAAAGGAATAAAGCAATATGAACACCACAAAATAATCATTCGATATACTCACAAATTTTTAAGTCCAACATAAAATCCAACTTCGTTGTCATTGATACTTTCTAATTTATGCTGGTTCGCAATGTAACTGTTGAAAACACAAGACAGAAAATAAAGTATGAACACGCTGCTCCCATAGCTTTGACTGTTCAAGGTCAGCAGAAAAGTCTGAAAGACAGCAACAGCTTCTGATCTACTGCAGAAAACACTGAAATCTTATTGAAGTGTCTGCAGAGCAGAAATATCCCTTCCAGCCCACCACCCCCCCATCATTTAACTGGTCTTTTGCAGGAGGGGTCTGGAGAATGAATAGCTGAGTTTTAAGGGCTGCCATGGCTTTATTTCCCTCATGTTGTTATTAATCTAGTCACTCATTGAACTGATTTACTCCCTGTCCAAAAACAGTTGCAGTTTTACTTGAAGCAATAGGAGAACAGAGGATAGGGAGGCTGTCCACACACACAGGTGGACATAAAGAGAATAGAAGCTGTTGTGAGAGACCTTAGCACTACAAGTCCTCTCACACACCAGCAACAGGCTGAGCCCCAAGAAGATGCAGGAATGCTAGTTGTTTGTATTATGATTATGCAAGATCTATATATGAACGAAGACGATGACAGAGAACCTGCTGTATCTTCTGCAGACAGAAAAAAAAATTACAGTGCAAAGCAAGATGTCTAGGAAAGAGGAATCAGAGGAAAGAGCAATTGAGTGATTTTCTGAGCAGAAAAGTAAGCCCAGTGTAGGAAATCATCTTCCCAAACAGTTCATGTATTTTCAAAGATAATCCAGCCACAGACAAAACTTAAATTGAAATTCACCTGTATTTTTACAACAACTCAGAATGAATCAAAGCAACAACACAGTAAGTTTCCCTAAACAGAAGTCGTCTGTCTTTTGCTAGAATAAAACTTGTTTTCATTTTAAGTGTTTCGTGTATTTAAATGGAACTCTGATGAATTGGAGAGGAAGGAGGCGTATCACTTTCCCAAAGGCAACAAATCTACTTAAATGGGTGTTTTAGAGAACTCCTTTGTGTGCTTGCAGCCCAAGAGAAGTTTGAGAATCCCACGAGCTGGGCTGGGCTTCTCTCCAAGCTGACTTGGGCTATGGTCTTGCCAAGTGCCAGGAAAAGCAGAAAGTTTCTCCTAATGGGATTCATTGTCCCCTGAGAAAAAGAACGGAGTAAAGAGATAGCACATGACACTGGACAAAACACATTATCACAGAATCATATGACAGTGACTGTTCTTTAGGGCATCTTAGGATGAGAATAGCATGGTGTACTCATTATAGGATTATTGTTTCCTAAACACATTTTTCCTTTTTTGTGTTTGCTTTTCTTTTTTAGATCAATGAGATTTAATACATTTTGGATTGCCTTATTAATCATTTTTTGCTTGTTAGTTTATTTTGCCAACTACAAATTATGTAGTAAAATATTAAAGACTATCTTCCATTTCATTTGAGAGCTGTGTAAGTAGACAATCCTACTGCCTTTGAATTTATCCTAACGGAGAATTAAGTTCATTTTATCAATCTCTTTAACTTCATCAAGCTAAAAAAAAGTTATACAAGAGGTATCAGAGCTATCTTTCTCACTCATTTTTCTGTGTTCAATCAATAAGCAGCCAAATGAGACCAAAAAGAAACTGGGAAATGCAGAAGAGCAGGAATTAGGAAAATGGACAAAGCAACAGATAGGAGAAGGGACTCAGAAAAATGAAAGAGGGGAAGAGACTGAGCAACTCTTTTTTACTATCTGAAGATTAAGTCATCAACAGAGCTCTGACATGCAGTACCACATTCCAGCCCCATCACTTAATCAAACACATTTATGACACATCCAGATCTGACATTGCAATTTTAATCATAAAAACATTTAACCAGAACCTCCCATTACCAGAAGCTACAGAAATCTGACACAACTTACAACTGCATGGAAACCTATCAGTGTATTTACATTTTGTGGTAAACCTCATCCACTGCACAACAGCGTGGTTCTGCTGAGTTAACGAAGCTACCACAGTTTATGCCAGACCAAATACGAAGGCAGATTATTGCAGTCAGTGGTGTTTGTCTATTATTAGGGAACAATATTTGGGATGAAGAAGCAAAATAAATTCATAATCCTTTCTCTCCTGTCTTTCTCTTCTTGTATCTCTTAAAAGAAGAGAAGTTGTTTGACTATTTTGAAGTCAAACATTTGAAGTCAGTCATTTGAAGAAGTTTGACTATTTTTTTTCTGTGCTGATGCTAAGTTCTTTATAGTGAATGATTTATGACTCCAAAGGAAACTAAAAGAACCGATGAACTTTCCATAGGGGAGTTTACAAGCAGGGACCTTGAAAAAATTCTAAGTGCAGCTACAATTAACTCAGAATAGTAACTACCATGCTTTACTTTTGTATACTGCCTCTTTTGCACAGGGACGGATAGTCAAGCAAATTCACAGACTGGGAAATCCCTACAGAAGGAGTAGACATATGTAATTTACCACAAATTGGCCAGGTCCTTTTGGCTTCCCTACTTGCTTATGAAACCCTTTTTTGGTTAAGTCTTTGCAACTACGTCGCAGGAGGAAGAAACAGAGAATTGCAATGACTGCTGCCATACCCTTTAGGGTGAAGTTGTTCTCTTGTTAATTCAGAGGGAGGTTTGAAATAAAACCTTTTCTCTAACTGCAGGCTATTTTTACCTTCCTCACAACTACTCTACCTTGATGTTACTTATCATCAAACATTAATACTCTAAAAGCTCCAACATGCAGTGGGCGATGTTGAGAAATGTAATTTGCCTGCCTGCCCTTAAGAATATCCACCCTGTTCTTTAATTGAACACTTTTTATTGCAGCACAGAAGAAAAACATCCTGACTCATGGCTGGCTGAAGTCACCTGAGGAGCCTGGAAGCTCCACCACACACTACAGCACAGCGTAACACCACTGAAAGCTGGTAGGGTATTATCCAACCCGGTCACACTTAACATCTCACATATGTCAATTACTGCCTATAAACCAAACCCTCATCTGGCTACAAGACTATTCACTTGATTACACTACAGTATTCTAATTTCATCTCTTCATCATAAATTACTGATTAATTCTGATAAAGACACTCAGAATCATACAACTATCGACTGCACATTGCAAGCTACACCAACACATACATCTTGGCACACTTCAACAATTTAACAATTGAATAATGCACATACTCATATTTTACCATTTCCATACATTTCTGGAGTTTTTTAAAATGCAACAGTAAAAGATGTATCTTTTTTCAATAAATTATTTTAACGGGGTATTCTACATTACACATGTAAGGGACAGCATTAAGTCAGACATAACTGATAAATTATGAGAGTATGAAGTGAAAGTAGGCTCTGCACTTTAAAATAGTGCTAGAATAGCTCAAAGAAAAAAAAAACAGATTTCATGCTAACTTCAAATCAGGCAGATCCATATTCTTTCTCTTGAAAATAAAATATTTGGCCAGCAGAAATACACCTCCCTATTTTTTCTAGATTAATGTTCATTAAGCTGTACTATTCTATTTGGAGCTGTAAGGAAATCCTGCAAAATAAGCCACACGCTAGTCTTAACAACATAGATGCAAGCACATAACATTGTAATACAGCTCCAAAAAGATTTCTGTTGCCAGAAAACTCCCTTTATAGGAAACATATTTTCTTAACACTCCAAAATATAAATCAATTATATGTTTAGTCCTGGTTCATACAGCTGGAGAAAAAGCTTTGGAAATTAATAAACATTCCCTGGTGAAATGTTTCTGAACTTTGGGGGAACATTTTACTCTTGAGTTATTTTTTCACCGGATCTTTAGGGGAAAAGGCAGCACACTCCAGACATTGAG
>VZSG01000933.1:30532-41702 GCA_013398315.1 Nothoprocta pentlandii
TCCCTTCAGAAACAATGGAAAACTCATTGCCACTATCACAGGTTTTTTAAGTCATCTTTAAATTTTTTTTGCCTCCCAATTAGAGGATGTAATCATGAGTCATACAGGATTACAAAAGGTAGTTTTCCATATTCCAGTACAGCAGCTCTAGGGCTGACAGAATTAACACAGGGATGTTTCTTTATGGCACAGAGCCAGGCACACACATTTTTTGAACATATTCCTCTGAATACTACGCGTATCCCATATTCAGAAAATGCACTGCTCAGGGCTATGTGGAACTAAATATCTCATGGCTAGGACATAGGAGTCATTTTCAAGGACTCCCTAATCTTGATCTATGGCCATTTCAAAGGCCAGATGACAAGGGGAACCAAATGTTCTCCTCCATACCATGATTATCCAATTCATAGTATCCAATTAGTACTATGCAGTTGCCATCAGGAATTGCTTCTCCAAAGCTGACATACAAACCAGCAGCACCAACCCACCAGCTTAATGCAGTAGAACACTGGAATTTCATGGTGATCCCAAGCTTGTTTTGGCACAGCAGATGAGGACTCAGGCTCTTATTAATGACTGGAACTCCCTGGAAAATGGAAAGCCTGTGGTCTACCAACCACCGTAGTTCAGTCCTTACTGCATGCAAGCATCAAGACAAAAGTAAAAATAAATGAGTATGACTGCAATGCAGAGTTTAAGAGTTACTATATTTAGAGACAGGGAAAATGAAATGAAATGTAATGCACCCCTGGGCTTACTCTGTCTCTACTTTGGCTTCAAGGTGTTTGTTTTGTTCTGTTGAAATAGCAGACTACCAAATCAAGCTAACACTTTACACAGCTCTCCAGATTCAGCATTCTACCTTTGACAAATTCCACCTTCAGAATAACACTCTTCAAATCAAATGCAAAGCTTATGTACCTACTTCCTACATTAAGATATCCATTTAAAGACCTTTTTTTTTCCCCTGAGTTTCATTCAGTCTGTAAGTTTGACACTTAACTGGGAAACAAATTTTTAACATTTCTTCACAGGACAGTTGGCAGAACTGTTTATGTTACATGAAAACAATCTGAAAGAATTATCAAATCAAATCAGAGATCAAATCTATCAAAAATATTCATTTCTAAAGTTGTATTTTAAAAATTGGCCTTATACTTTAGCTGTCCACAAAAGGCATTTCACCCACTGCCTATGAATTCACCTCTGCAGACTGGCATGAAGGGACTTACATTCTCATATTCCTTTCTAATCTATATTCAGTAAAAAGAGATACATTAAGTAAATAAATAAATAAATATGCAAAAGGATGAAAGGAGAGTAATGAATGTGTCTATTTATTAGTCCTTGACAGACAGTCGACATAAGAGCAAACAAATACTTTTTCCTTTAAATTTGTCTTGCTAGGAAGAAAAGACATCTTGAAGGAACAAATAGATGTGACAAGTCTTTCTCCTATAGAATCACATAGTGATCACATAGTGGTGTTTTTTCAAAGACTAGTAACAATCTCTCTCTTTTTCAGCATTTGCACACGCCCCTCCTGTTGCTGTCACTGCCTTTGATGCAAACAAAAATGGCAAAACATCAGTGCCACAGAAGTGGTTAGATTGTTCATAACCCTCCTTACGACAGATTTTTTTAGGTCTTTCAGTGAATCAAAATATTAAAGCAACTTTGTTGATGTCAAAAACTTTGAATTCTTTAATTATCAGTACCTCTGCTCAGGCAAACACTTTGTGGAAGGGATGTCAAGTGAGCTGTGCAACCTTCAGAGTTAGTATGCTTTTATTTAGCATTTAGTATGTTTTACATTTAGTATGCTTTAGTATGCTTTACATTTCAAATCCTTTTCCTATCTTCAAGTTTTGACATATTCACTTTTTCCTGACTCTGATTCAGTGCAAGAAATTCCTTCTGAAGTCAGTCCTCCTCCCAGGTATATTATTTCCACTGTCTAATATTAATATTTGGCTTTGCAGTTACATTACTGGCTCTTGGAATGTCAAATACCCTCTTCTGGCTTTTTTGATATTCCCTGGATCATGAGGACATATGCCCATACCTGCTACACTTTCCATTGGCTTTTCACAGCATGCAATACACTTTCAGTCACACATAGTTGAAAAGATAGTACTTCCAAATGATAGAGTGAAACTGTAAAGCTTGAAGGCATCTATCCAGGAAAATCCATCTATATCCTGTTAATGCATCAAATTTGCTGAATAATTTGACTCCTGACATCTCAAACATCATTCTCTTTTTCATAAGCCAGCAAAAATGTCCTTTCTTCTGTTTTTATTTAAGTATTGAGAGTCTACATATGGTCATAATCTCCATCCTCTTTTCTCTGCAATTATTAAATAGAGAACCCAATTTGTAGATGTTTTTCTGTTCTTCAAATGATACCATCTGCTGCCATGGTTCACAATTCATTTTCAAGCCTCTTTCCAAAGGCCTGTGAAACATTTTGTATAGTCTCCTGACCACAGATTTGCATCTTCCTCAAGACATATCTGGTCTTTTAATGGCAGATGTATATGAATACATTTTCATATTATGTTACTGAAACATTTCAAAAGGGCTATAGGTTGCCCTTCTGAATTTCTATTACACTGGTTCTCTTGATGTTTACTCCACTCTTCCCAGGCCCAAAACAGGTCACCAGCTTCTAAGTGTCAACACCTATTTTATGATTTATATTTAACTAATATACTTTTGAGGGAGCATTTCAACAGCAGTAAAATTGCGTCTCTGTTAAAGTGTTACAGAGGCACTCTTTCGTCTTCCACATTCATATGTTCTCTGCACTTCCCTATTTCATCTTCTGCTACCACGTTTACCTACATTCCATTTTCTGTCCTGTACAGGCCAATTCTATTGATTTTAATTGGCCAGCCTTTTGAATTTATAGCTGCTTCCCTTATTATTCCTAAAAAAAACACTTCATCTTCTCTTGAGTCCCTTCTTCTTACAACCATTTTTCATGTGCAGTGCATATTTTAACTTAGTGGTGTGTTTATTACACTTTCAGCACATTTGTCAGTATCCAAAGCATTTCAAGTGTTTCATGTATTTACATGGAACTCTAATGTATTAGAGGTTGGCAGTTAAGTGCCATACCACCACCACTGCTTCCATAACTTTCCATGTTTCTATACTAGCCAATTTAATTTCTGAGAAATTTTCCCTTGTAAAGCTACTCACAGTCAAAGGTTCTTTATTTCACATTTGTATTTGAATTTCTGTTTGCCCTGCTGCTTGCCCTATACTTATTGTTTTCCTAGTGCTAAAACAGAACTAAGAACCCACTCAGGGACTTCTGTATTGCTATAGTTCAAGAAACTCTACTTTTTTGTAAGTGTTAATTTTGCATTTTTGACAGCATTTTAAGTCTTTGGCCATATTTTCTACCATTTGCCTTCAAAATATATTCTCACCCTGAATGTAACTATTACAGGCTGACATCCTTTTTCTACAGTAATCTTCATTTTTTTTCATTATTTCTGCAAAAAGCTGCCTTCTCCTTACCCCTCCATAAATTTCATGCTGTTCATCATTTACCTTACATTCTATCTCTATCACTGTTTATGAACAGAGTAAATTTTTGGTCACTGTCCAGTCCATTCGTCCTCATGGATTTCACAACCACTTCACACACACACACACCTTCCAGCATTTCTCTGATGTACACACCTCTTGGCACTCCCTCCATCTCTCAGGAGGGCTGAGGCATTCACCTGCAATCAGACAAGACAGGGTTGCTCTCTCCTAAACCTCAGATTCTCCTAAAACTTCAGATCCCTATTGCCTATCAATACTACTTCATGCCAAGATAACATGTTTACTACTGTTATCTTTATTCCACATATCAATTTGTGCCTATTCCCAACATTTGTTACATCTTTTGAACCTATCCTGAAAAGTACTGACTTTTGAATATGTATACAAAAGCATGTAACATACTCAAGTGTTTAAAAGAAGCTTACATCACTGTCACCCTAATTTTGAAAATACTTCAGCACCTTCTTAGGTATACTGCATAGTCACACACAAGTCAATATGACTACTTCTACAAGAAGTGTTTACAACGCAAAGATTACTGTATGCCTATTGTATTCTAAAATCAGTCTTTAAAAATTCGGAAGAGGCAAAACTGAAAGGGAGAACAGGAAATGAATAAGTAATAATTCACCTCCCCATGCAAAATAAAAAAATTCACCTTTTGAACTAGACCCATATTCAGCACATAGGTTCAACAGAAAAAAAAAGAAAAAAAAAGAAAGACATGAAAGACATGTCTGTTTCCAGTAGAAGAACTGGAGTAACTAGAACAAATTTGGAGGAAATGCTGGGAACAATGTTTCCAGGAATGCTAGGTTCAATTTCTTCCTATTCCTTAAGTCAAAAGATAACCTTCTATGAAGGAATCTAAAGCAGGCATTTTCAGCCTTACCTTTTCATCCTGTTCCTGTTTTTGTTGTAATTGCAGATCTAGAGGAGAAGGAACAGGACCCAGTTGTCTTGCTACACAAATAAGCATCTTAGTGTCTTAGCTAAACAGACAGTTCTGCTCTCTGACCCAAAAGCATATTTAAATACTCCAAGACAAGCGAGGCAACTCTGACAGGAAGAATTAAGGGAAATCCACATCTGTATGCCATATAGGACGGTAGTTAAGATGTTGACATGCAAGACCTTGGTTCATACCCATGCTCTGATTCAAGCTGAGCAGCAACCTGCCAAAATGTTTTGTTTAGGACAGAATGAACACTTCACTCCTTGGAACCATGCTGCTCACTAGCAGAAGCTCCTTCTTCTCCCCCCTCAGCTCCACACATGAAGTCCTCAAGGTTTCTCACATCATCAGTGACAAGAGCGCGGGAGGGGGTAACGCTCCATCGGACAACTCGCGGAGGGAATGTAATTTTGTCCTTCTGAATCATTCCTTGGGAGAAGCAGGCTCCCCACTGCAGGCAGGAGCGTAGCCAGCTGAGCTAACACACCTCCTATGGACTCTCCAGGTCTTAATTACTGTGGCCTGGGACAGTCTCATCCATGCTCAGCAAGTCCGTGCGTGACACTCACAGCACATGCTGCAGAAATGCTCTCCAATGGTCTAATGAATGACCATGAAGACTGACATACCCAGTCTATGCATATGATTTATCCGCAGATACTCACTACACTGTCTGGCATTTAGAGAGCTGACTAGACAGTTGATACAAAATAATGGAAAAAGTCATGTCTTATATGTTCATCATATGGGATACAGCATCTGACAGCATAATGTGGGAGATACATGTTACACAGGATATCCGCTTAATATTGCCTTAATTATTTTTATATGTATGGTAAAAAATACTTTATTTAAAATCACAGAATTACTTTATTTAAAATCACAGATTAAGTCTTATTATAAAGATTATTTTTGTCTTAACTGCCAGACTAAGAAGAAAAATAAACGACCTGCCCAGTCCTAATTAGAGTTACATTAACACATTCTTCCATAAAAACCTTAAAAGCCTTACAATTGCTTTTCTGTTTTGGTGATAGATCAAGTTCAATCAATGCATCATCCTTCTTAAACTTTAGACGAATGTATATTCTGTCCAACATATTCTCTATTAATCTAGTATGAACTTCTACAGTGCCAACATGTCACTGTTCTGCACATGGTACTATTGTGCAAGTTTAATCAAATATGGAGATTATCTAAAACTTTGTGAAGTCCCTGTAAAATATTCAATCTCAACCTCCAGTACACAGTTACTCTTCACACAGAAGAACATTTGGGATGCAAGAAAAGCACCATACAAAACACAAATTATATGATGGACTAAGAGTCCTCAAGAATATCCCTGCTCTTTCAGAAGCAAGGCAGAAAAACGCTTGGGATCAAAGTTCTTTTCATCTGTAGCATATGTTCTCCAAACTCTTCTATGCTGGTAAAATGCTAATTCTGTTGATGTTCTGCCACCAACTTTAACAAGAACAGAATCCGAGTCCCAGCTTCCCCTTAAAATAAAAGGCAGCTCTAAGTACCTTGCTGGAACAGGACCAGGAGGCTTAGCAAAAGGCTGGTTCGAGTCACACCACTCAGAGATTAGGGTATCTCAGGCTGCCTTTACAAATGCCTTGGGCCTTGTGTCTGCCTTGTTCTGCCTTATCTTAGTTCTGTAAAAAAGTCTTGTTTCTTCAGGCCTTGTTGAGAACCAAAGCCTACTGACCTGGAAAATGATCTTCAGGAATTTATCCTACCGGTGACAACACAAGTCAGAAACAAGAAGAGCTGAATTGATATTAAATATATTTAACAGTTTCTGCAATAACTTTTGTCGATAATCACTCAATGCAGATCATTTTTCTTCCAGAAAGGGGAAAAAAAAAAAGATATTCACAGTAAAATTTCCATGGCATAGCTCTTTTCCCATAAGTGCATTATGACTCTGCAATGCTTTGGTTTGCAGTGTCTATATAAGTCACAAGATCTCCATATATCTATGCCGGGGGGTTAGTTTGGCTTGCTTTATGCAATTTCTGAAAACCTAGGCTTGCAATCAAAAAGGTACATTCCAATATATTTGATTTCAATAGGAACTATGTGCCCTTATGCATTTGTACTAAGATCTACTTACACAGCATTCAATAACAGTACCCATATCCCAGGCAGTATAGGCATACTGCTTTCAAGCCACTTTGAATTTCTTTTTCCATTTCAAATGCACTTAAATGATAAATTAATACAATCAGTGCTTCATTAAAGAACAGTTTTCCAAAAGAGGTTTTTGCAAACATAACAAGCTAAATATACATCTATCATCACTAAGGAACTGGGAGAGTTTGCTCTGCTTTCATCATTTCTTTTGCTTCCTTATGCTCGTGCAGCTTGTTCAAAGAAACTCTGCTAGATACTTTTGTTGGCACATTATTAGATATTGCTGCACTGAAAGATGATGAGCAATGGGGAGAACTGTAGTAAAAAGGAACATGTTCCCCCCACACACACACACCTTAAAACAGACCATTTAGAAATAAAGCAATTACTTTTTTTCAAGTTTTTGTCATAAAGCAGTTTGAAATCTAGAATCTTGCTAAGCTATTTCCTCCCTTATCCTTTCAGCGTGAAAATAATAAAAAAACAGAACATGAAAAATTTGAAAAATGCCATCCTACAGTAGTCGTCAGAGGCTAGACTTTGGGCCCTCTGTTTTCTTGTTAGTATGGAAGGAATGGAAGTTTCTTAAAAATAACATAGTCAAGACCGAAACCTCAGATCCATACAAATGGGCTTTAATTTCACACATAAACCCAGAATTTCTCTTAAAATTATTAGGTCAGTAAAGACAGAAAATCAGTGGTGTGTTTTACAAGCCCAATCCAGCTGGGTGACTCCTGAAGGGTGCTGTGCTCACCCAGCACCTCTGGATTCCCCAGGGAACCCACTCACTCACTGCAAGGACATGGTCTAGACCAAGCTTACCTGGGAGCCAAAAGAAACCATCCTGTGTCAAATGACATTTGAGGTTTCTGCAGCGCCTGGAAATTAAAAGACTGACTTTCATAACGCTTACTTTCAGCACACCTTACTGAACTATCAGGAGCTTTAAAGAAAGTATTTGTTTTTTTTCAAAAAAAAAAAAAAGGAGAGGCTGCCAAGACAGATATTATTGTATCACAGCTGTCCAAATTCCCCTAAATAATTTGCAGCCTGATGCCTCCTATCTTTATTATACCATTCCAGATCACTAGAAATAAACTTTAAATCCAGCCAAGCCGTGCTATCCTGCACTGCCAAGAGCAGTTTTCAGAAGGAAGGGGATTGGATTTGAGAACTCCAGTAGACAATTTTATAATATATTTCATCTACAATGGAGTCTAGAAATCTGAAATGAAAGAGACCCGAAGTACGAACACCACTGAGCCTTTTATAATTTTAAGCGTGCTTTTTCGTTAGCACAAGCTCACATGACTTGTTAAATAATTTACTCTATAAATTACTTATCCTGTCTTATTTATTAACAATTCTAGAGTGCTTTATATAACTGCATTAGAAATTTACTTTGTGGTTTTGAAATGTACGCAATACACAATCACCTCTTTCCTTTACAAGCAAAGAGCTAAACAGTCACCTACTATTTTGCTGGCAAGCAGTTCTTCCTGATGCACAGCAATTAATTTCAAACCTCATTCACCTGAGTAATCAAAAGTCAACATATTAATGACTTGATATTAGAGCAGCTAATCTAGGCCACCAACACAGTTGAAAAATAGTTCAAATAGGCAAGCAAATAGTTCAACAGCAAAGACTATGAACAGTTGCATACAATGAGAGATGCTAGCAGTACATTTTATTTACAAGAAAACTGTTAGATGAGTCCTTTTAGAAAAAAAATCCCCCCCAAAATAAAAAGTGGCTTGATTACTACCCTATTAAAATTTTGTTCAGGTGATCTTGCTATGTAATGCTTATGCATCATTGTGCCTAGAGGGTATGGATTGAACAATATCTATACATTCATTTTGTTTTCACCAGTCCTGCGCTTAGTGTGAGCTTCAGCTCTCCAGTGGCTGATTTCATCATTTTAATTCAAGGCCTCACTTTGGAGTTTGGCTTCTCTCTAACAGTCTCAGTCCTACAAATGAGTTATTGAGATTTAACTCTTGTTATGATAAGCAATCTTAGCACAGCAACACGCTTTCCGGAACAAGTGCAACCCGTGTCAGTGCCCTCCACAAGGGGACCAAAATCCTATTTTGGAGGCCAGCGATTTCCAAAACATGCCATTTATCCATCGGAATACAAAAATGTGCAATAAAAGGAAAGCAAAGAGCGCAGAGGATGAGTAAGAAGAGCACCAGGCAGAAATATTCCTGTGCCCTCCCACACCGAGATGCAGCAGCTGGGCCTCGCTGGCCCAATGCAAAGCACCCCGGAGGGATTTCTGCTGATTTCAGCCCATGGGCACAGGAACCCGACCAGGAATAAAGAACAGCAGGGCCACGCAGGAAGACTGCGGTTAAGCTCGAAACTGCCTACGGGTGTGAGAAGAGCCAAAGATCCTGGACACCGAGCGGTTGAGAGGGTCTGGCGCGAGGGAGAGCAGCACCGTCACTCCAGCACCCAGCTGCCCTTCCAGCCCTCCAGCGCCGGAGGAAACCCTCGCGTCCCGCCGTGGCCCTCGCACCGGCCTGCCCAGCGCCACCCGCCGGGCCCGCCGCCAGCCCTGCCGCCACCACAGCTCCCACCAGCCTCCACGGATCGTGCTGGCAAACCACTGGCAAGCGCCTGGAGCGCGCACGGCTGTCTGGCCCGGTGAAACGCTTGGCCGCATTCCCAGGGAGTCATTGGAAGAAGTATCCCCAGTCGAGGGCAGTAACAGAAACAACAAATTGAAAAGCCAGTCTCAAAAGCTATTTAGGAAATATGCAGAAATAGGTATTATTAGAAATTAAGTGTCTTATGCTCTTCTCTTTCTCGTTTATACCCGGAGTAATTACACAAGAGAGCAATGGAATTGCACTCTGAACTATGGAGCACAGAGAAGAAAAATCAGGCCTGGAGCTTCCTAACCAAACGCAGTGCTACAGGGTCTCAAACTGGTTTATTACCTAAGAGAAAGATGTGCGGTGTTGTAAAAAATGCATTTTCACGTTCTGTATCTACGCTATTAAAACAGCTTCCAGAACATACTTATTTTTTTACCGACTTCCCATAATGAAATAACACGACAACTACAGGAGGTCAATTTTTAATTTATGCCTACGAACTAATTAAAGGGCTGCCCGTTTTTCATGCTAAACTACATTTAAAAAGACCATCTTAAGTATGTGCAATAGCATCTCCTGAGAAATCCATGACTCAAAATTATTTTTAGACTACCAGACACAACAACATGCAGTGACACAGTAAAAACCGTAGACAGTGATGCTGAAAAAAAGAAATACAAGAAAATAAAAATCAAGGGCATCAAGGCAAAATGGCTAGACATGTTTTAAGCTGATTATTGCTGGCATACATATTTATACACACATTTTTTCTCTGGCCTTTTAGACAGAGTTTAAATTCTAAGGGGAAATTGCTGAGTTACCTCCAAATTGAAAGTACTGGATAATAAGGCTAGAAAAAGCCTATAAAAATGAGCAGTGATGCATGGCTTGAAGCAATTTTTTTTTAATGAAGCTATCCACAGAATATTAAACAAACATCTGAAATGATAACTGCTGTAACAACTTAGAAACATTGGTTCATTCTCTTAGGTCCTAAAAATCTACCAAACAGAGGCTATACATGACTTGTAGAAATGAACGTCTCCAGCTTCTTCCTACATATTACACATCCACAGGGAAATGCAGTAAACTGACTACAACAAACTGCAGAGAGGTAGCCCAAAGGGTAGAATTAATCTAAAGTCACACCAAATTTCATGGCATATTTACATGTTCCAAAAGGAAACTGAAGAAGAGGAGGAAGAAAGAGAAGGAACACTCAGAAATCTGTAGACACTTGAGGGGAAATAATCTGGTATCTTTTACATTAAAAATGCCATGAGAAAAAAGAATCCAGAGATAGCAGTGACTGGAGAAGATGGAGATGGGCAGAACAGCTTCAGAAGGCTTTTTTCTTATATCTGTCATCTACAAATCCAGTATCCAAAATTTTCCTCAACAAGAGTCTTTGCAGTTCCTTTCAGACAAAAATGTATCTCTGCCACAGAGTACAGAGAGCTGTTAGAGGACGTGAGTTGGAATGAGAAAAGCTAGAGAACTCCGTCGCCAAAATGGGCTGCAGGCAAACAAGGATGCCTGCAAGGATGACACACGGGTAAGAGAAAAGAAGAAATACAACTTCTTGCACCTTCCTCACTGCTAATGAGGGATCCCTGCTACCCCAGTGCTCACTGAGACACTGCACTGTGCTAGTTCCCGTGCAGGCGCCGTATTTGCCCCTTCCAGCCACCTTACAGAGAGCAGAGCCAGCATGCAGGCTGACGGACAGGGTAGGGGAGCTGCTCCGCTCTCCATTCCGCTGGGATGTACAGCATCCCTTTCTTTTTCTGTCTTTGGAAAGAAAGATGCGAGGATGGGGAGAAAAGCTCCCCACCAAAGCTCTCCGCTTGCGGGAATAAGAGTGAGCAAGCGGGGAGGGAAAAATAGAAAGGAAAAA
>VZSG01000933.1:44245-85046 GCA_013398315.1 Nothoprocta pentlandii
TTTCTTCTACTGTGAATATACTTCCTTCTTGCCGAGTCCTGCATTATGTCATTTCTAAATAAAACACAAGAAATATCATGGGAGTCCCGAGGAATAACAAAGTGGTATGATGCAGCATAAGAACATGAAAAGACCATAAAAAAATGTTCAAGTGCAAAGACACAGCTCTTGTATACAAGCAGTGAAATGCTCAGAAAAAATGCAGTAAAGATTTTAATGATAAAAGTTTTATAATTTTTGGCTAAACATAAGATTAGAGTATAACCAGTAATGTTTCATTTTATGGGACAGTTTTCTAGGCTCAAAATAAGTTAGGATTTTTAAAGGATTTGGGGAAAGGTGCTTAAGAGAAAAAGAGAGACAGAAAGATTAATAGCAAAAGCCTTAGTGCTCAAAGCAGGACAGAAGTAAAAGTTCAAAACCCAGAAAGTGGCTGCACTGCTTAAGTTACTGTTCTACAGCCAAATCCACTTACATTTTTTATAAAGAGGCTTAATTCCATCTCTCTGTCTTGGAGGAGCACAAAGGCATCATCTCTTTTAAGGCAATAAATGCTCATTAATGCTTAATAATTTTGAGATGATAAGCTCACATCACTAGGCACCTGTATACTGGATCTTAGTAATTCACAATTTCTGTTTCTATTTTCTGCAGTTTCTTCCAGAAATGACAAGGAAGTTTTTGACAAAACCACAAAGATCAAAACAAGTATCTAGTTAATTCAAATATGTTGTGAGTTAAAGATCTGTAAGATCCTGAGCATGTCAAGCTACAGATAACTGTTAAATGCTATAGCAGACTCTGAAAAGTGGCCGTATCACTTGTTACAGAAAAAGTCTGTCAGGATTTTCCACATCTATAAGAAGCTTCTCCCAGGAGCCTTGCTGAGTTGTGTGATCATCATTTTGTAAAAGGGTTGGACCTTCCTCAAACAAACTGCGCAGTGGCAATGTGGAAAAATGACTGGATGCGGAAACATGCTAGTAAAATGCCAAATTCTAAATAAAAAAATGTATTTCCACCTAAATTTATCATTTTGTACAAGTTAAAGTAGATGGAGGGAATGATAACTTGCAGGTATGGACTGTGAGGCAAAACAAGGAGTACAAAATGAAAGGTTCACCCCAAAACATCATTGCTGGCCTGCTGTACTGAGGGAAACAACATTCCCTCGGCAGCTTTCTAAATAGGTTCAACTGGAGTCTTTAAATTCTTGATTTAGAGACAATTAGCAATGCAAAGAATTGCTATATAGGACTGTGACTTTATTGCAGCTTCACTTTATTGCAGCGTAAAACTAACACCATTCTCTTTTTTTTTTTTTCTCCAAGATTAGACAAAGTAGGAAAGAATTGCTTCAGTGCTCCCTATGAGCTGTTACTTAAGGGTAAGCCGCAACCAATCCTCCAGAAATAAGTAGCCTCTGGCAAAATCACAATAACAAATATCATGCTCAAGGTGGTGAAACTCGAACATGTGAAAGATGTGAAAGTGCAATAAAGTTAGAGAGTTTCTAGAGAGTCTGGAAAATAGGAGTTCTGAGCCAGGATTGAAAGAAGAGGCTTGTTGGATGAACAGGAGATGGAAGTGAGCTGCAACCACACTCTTGAAAATGTGTAAAAGGTTGTGTGAAAGGACAGATAATAATTTTTTTTGCCTTGTCTACCAGTTAGAACAAGAAATAATGGATTTGATTTGTGGCAATGAAGATTCATGTTTGACATTGTGAAAACTTTTGCATGAGAAGGACAGTTAAGCATGACAAATAGATCGCTTACGAGTGCAGATGAAGCGAACATCTCACCAGGCGAAGCAGAACCGATTTTGAGTCAGGTACGAGATAATTCTTAGAGATTCTGTCCCCTTTCAATTTCTTTACCCATTTTTACCTGCCACAGATAAAGTTACTAGAGCACATTCATCTCAATATGTAAGAAGCAAAATCTGCAGATGCAGAAATACTGGAAGTGTTTCCTTGAAACTACTGTCATGAAGTTGAGTTCTATCACTCTGAAGCTTTCATTCGCACACCACACATTAAAAAAGAAATGTATGGTAGCATATAAATTACAGCAAATATCTAAAAAGGGGCAAATGTGCAAGGAATATCTTCTCAGAGAATATCTCTGGAAATGGAGGTGTCAGGTTAGGGAAGTGCACTGCAGAATCCGTGGTGCACTCAGGTACTGACCACAAGATCCGCGAGTGCGGATCACAGGAGCGCCCTGTGCCCCAAGGGGTGAGCACGGAGCGAGCAGTCCTCCCACGCGCCCGCCGCTAAGCTGCTTAGGAATAAACTGCTTACATTTTGCTTGCAGTGCTGGGACTCTTAGCTCTTAGAGGAAGGATAGCCTGGATCAGGAGTTCACAGGAACTCCTGATTTTAGAGAAACTATTTTTTTTTTTTTTCCAAGAGATGTCCTGATTTCAGTTAAACCTTCCTGGCATTCAGGCTAGCACTGTGGCCAAAGAGAAGCAAGGTTGAACTAGACTCAGAGCAAACATTTGGACTTGCTTTGCCATCATATACCAAGCTAATAACTGTTCTGAGGTATACCTGTCTCTCCTCCCTAAGCTCTTACATCTTTTCCCTTAGTGATAAAAATCATCTTCCACACAGCTGTTTACAGCATTTTCTCGGAAACCAGGACACTGTCTTAATATCCTATCCTGGCTATTGTTATTTTCTGAATTCCTCCTGTTTACATGTTTATCTAGCTACTACTTGATCATAGCTGATTTTGCACTCTTGAATAATGACAGCATTTTTATCTTACTTATTTCAAACGACTTTGTGCTTTTTGACTCTAAAGTGAAGCTTAATCCTGCCACCTTGTGCTCAGAAATATTAGCACACTTACGTATTTTGAGAAAAGGGGAAGACTGAGGAAGGGAGAGGGAATAGTTAGCTTCATCTACCATCTTCTGATAAAAATAAACATTTTTTTTTTAAAGGAATTAAATTGATTTACTGTTTGGCTATTGCCTAAAATGCCTTCCTGGGATCTCCTCCCCAAAGCAATCACTGCTGTAGGGACAGTCCACAGTGTATCATTTTTCATATCCCCACAAGGTTTCAAAGGTGTGGGGTTTCACTGGCCACCCCAGCTGTCTAAGAAAAATAATAAATCAGCTTCTTGGCCCATAATCTGTTTCTATCTGATGGCCAGAGGTATTAATAATGTAATTCCTGATAATCCTTTGTTATGTTTGTTTGCAGTGTGTACAAGAGTTCATCAAGCATGGGTGGGAAAGGAGGATCCACCTCATTTATAACAAAAGTATTTTTACAGGGGAATAGTAAAAGTAACGATTGAAAGGAACAAAGGAACACATCTCTCCTGTGCTAGAGTCCTAAGGAGCTCTCTGCCTGTCAGGGCTCCACACGAGCCGCCTCCTCTGTGGGGCACAAACCCTTACTGCTGCTTCACAAGTGATGCTCATCCACAGCTCTTCTGAGTCTGCCTGCAGCCAGCTAAGCAGGGCAGATTGTTGGTGCCACTTTATCCATTTACCTCTTTCTGGATGCCCTGTGACAGCAAATACAAGTGGTGCATTTACCAATGAAACAACAGGGACAGGAATCTCAAAGATGTCTCTAATAATTC
Source organism: Nothoprocta pentlandii (assembly GCA_013398315.1). NCBI lineage: Eukaryota > Metazoa > Chordata > Aves > Tinamiformes > Tinamidae > Nothoprocta > Nothoprocta pentlandii. The sequence goes on from VZSG01000933.1 coordinate 47,854, forward strand.
TGTTTTGCTGGTTCTGTTAAGTGATATTTACTCAAGTTTGTATCAAATAAATAGACTTATCTGGTTCTCAGAAACAACTTTTCTGTAGCTCACTCAGCTGATTTTCCATATGCCCGTTTGAACAAGTGTTTTTGTCTGTGGAGGGCATGCTTGTCTTTTTGATTGTGTAAGTTCAGCAGGTGGGAAGTGCAAATATAATAAAAATTGGAAAAGCAATTGACAGTTTTTGCCCAACTTAAACAAGGCAAGTAGTAAGAATAGTAGTAAGTAAGTAAGACCATGTAGTAAGACCATGATGTGGATGGTGTTCAGAATCCTCTTTTACAGTAATCAGTAAAACAACTACACGAATACTACACTGGCACACTAATTAAAAGGATCAGAGATCATCTGGAAATTTAACTACAGCATTATTGCAAGTCAACTTAAGCTGATATACCAGTTAACTGCTTCTGTTATTTACTCTCCTCCATTCACATGGGCAACCTATCACAAATGTGCATCAGACATCAGAGTGGAGTTACAGTCATTTGAAGTGGGAGATGCACATGGCCTTATCAAGCTATACGGTGATCTGGAGAAAGAAAGCTCCATAATTTGTTGCTCATGTAGAAGACATTTATTATATGGTGCCATGACTTGTCACAGCCATACAAATGACTCAGTGAAACTGAGGTCACAGATCGTTGCTTGACCAGCTTCTTCAAAGGGAAAACAGTGCATGGTTGTATTATTATTGGTAGCAGAAGCAGGACAAGGACAACTTGATTCCAAAACTGCTGATTATGTCTGAACAGGCCTCTCCTCACAATGGCGTAGATAGGAGGAGTGAGAAGGAATGAGGAGTCAAACCAGTGGAGATACAAAAGGTCAAATATTGATTGCTTCCAGCTGATGATTGATTTAGGAATGAGGAACCTTAATGGTCCTTACTCTGTAAATGAAGGAAAGGACGACATTCTTCCTTCAAGCTATTCTGTAAATAGCTTGGTAAACCTTATCTTCTTCCATTTGCAAATCAAGGACATGGGCACATTCTTCATTTTTTTTTTCCTTCAGGTCCATTAAAATACTGACATTAGAGATAATAGTAGATAAGTGTAATGGTTGTGGTAAGAAGTTCTAGTTTCTTTTTTCTTTCTTATTTTGTTTGCTGATGTTCTGCAAGTACTTGAACAGCTTCTATCTAGTATTTAAAAATGATATTCACTAAGACTGATGAAGTGGAATAAAATGCCAATTGTTGTTACAGACCTGTTAGCTTTTCTTTCAGAGCATTAAACCAGCCTTTTTTTTTTTTCAAAATAATACTCTTGTCCCTTGCATATAAAATCATCTCTTAATGCTGATAAACTTACTTGTCCAGCCTGTCATGAGAAAATACATTGATCACTTAGTTGCTAAGTCACTCTACCATAATTTGAAGATTTTCCTGATCCCTTTCAAATTTAATTTCATGATTTATTCTTGAACTCGAGCTATGCATATTCCTTTGATTAATTTCTTTTACAGCCCTCTCTTTCTCCCCTAGCTCGGGATAAGGCTATGCACCCTTCCTGATTATTTTCTGTGGCTAAGCAGATAGCCAGAAAGATGTTCTAGATTGATTACCAAAGGCACAGAGATATTTTCTACATCCACTGCCAATTCTTTTCTTTTCAACAAACCCCAGATTTGGTCACAGGGCATAAAGGATTCTCTTACATAAGATTTCTGCAGGTTTCTATGGTACTTTGACTCTGGTTCCCACAGCAACCACATAGAAAAAAAGAAGACATTTTTAAGCTACACCACCATCAGTAAGTTGACACTCATTTCTTTACCCTTTTCATCAGATTCAGATAACCTTATTTCTTCACCCTGTCACTTTCCAGCTAAGACAAAAGCACCACTTGAAGTTTTCAGAAGTTCAAGTCAAAGTTGTTGCCTTATGGCTTGGCAACATCTGGATCAATGTACGTGCTGGTAGTTAGCCTTTTATTTACAGAGAATGTCACAAAAGTCAACAGTCCAAGGTATTTATATTTTGGAAATGTTAGCATAAACTGATCTATACCCTCTTGGCACCTTATTTAAACCTCTAGTTAATCTCTAGTTACAGCCACCTTCCCAAAACTGAAGTGCTTATTACATGGAGCAGATCACATGTGTTCTGTGCTGGCAGTTGTTGCTGTTGACAGTTAACAGTATTCACATGTATTTAAGGTGAACTCACAAGTGAAATCCTGAAGCTGCCTTAACTGAGGTTTATCAATCATGCACAGCTTATTCCTCACAAGTTAAATCTTGTATGAGTTCTAATTTCAACTTTGGCCTTGTGTTAGTTTAAACTTATAATGCAACAAAAGTTTATATTTACTATCAGTATAATTTTATTCAGGGTTTTCTTTAGGAGTTGTCTTTTTTTTTTAGATATATGAACCTTTTCATTAGTGAGAATTCACCCTAAAAACACTTAATTATGTTCTCTTCCCTTCTGCATGTTTTTTTCTCCACATGATATATTGCTGCCCTCACTTTTCTAGCTAAATTTTTCACTTGACTATTTCATCCAGAGTTACAAAGAAAATGGGAGAAAGGCAAATAAAGGCGTGATTGTACTTTAGTTTATTTCTATCAATACAAACTGAAGACTAAGCTTTCTTTTGTCATAATTTATGCTAACACTTGTCAGTGTGCCAAGATAAAGCATTTCAAAAGTACCTTCTCTCTTCAGCCCCTTGTAATTTACAAAGGCAACATTCCTGTGATCTTTTCCTCTCAAGGCACCTCTTAAGGATTTCTTTCTCCCTGCATCTTTACTATCAGGTGTCACTATCAGGTCACTCATGTGTCATAGACTTTCTCACAAACTTTTGGGGTAGATACCAGTATTTGGGTGAACTTCTGTAGCAACTGCTAGTACTGGTGATATAGTATCAACAGCTCTCGTGGCTGTTGGACACACAATACTCTCCATCACACACTAATCTTCACACAATACTCTGTTATCTGTCCAGCTATTTCAAGATTTTTACCAGTCCCTGTTCAGGAAACAGAAAATGAAATAACAGGAAGCAATCTCACCTTGTAACAGAGGAACATACACTGTAGATGCATTGCCTACCAGCTCCAAGAAATGAAGTCTGTGTTGCACCTAACTAGCTTACTCCTCACAGATACCTCTGGAGACATCTCTGTATCTTGTCTCTGGCTCACCAGTTCTCCAGTTTGGTCAGCAATTTTGTCCTGCATCCAGAAAGGAAGCAGAAGAGCCCAGAGTATTAAAGCCTATCATTACCAAAAGGTAGGCTTTCCTATCTGTGCCCTTCTTAATATATTTTTGAAGATCTCACTCTCAAAGTCACGATCCCCTGAAACAGGTACATTTTCCTTGGTAGCAAGACATGCTTTGGCAGTGGGATTCTGACATTTACAGAATCACTTCATCTTCCTATTATATTTAAAGGGAGACATGGACTGTTGCAGTGTGTGATACAGCCTACAGTAAACTCTAAACAGGTTGGATGAATCATGCCCTGAAATTGTCTGTTTCTGTACTAGCTGCAAGAGATCTTCTGGTGATTACCTAAGTGTGGAAGTCTTTATTCGAACCGTGCACATTTAAGTGGATACTGGTCCTGAAGGGATTCTCCTTTTGAATGCTCCACTGCAGAAATCTCTACTGATGTCCCTGTAAATTTTTAGTGGAGATGAGGGCTACAAACAATGACTTCTTGAAATCTTGACTTCTTGATTATACCGTCCAGTCAAAAAGCTTTTCTTGATTACAAGCATTGTCTGTCTTTTATTTTGTATAAAAAATGCTTGGAAGGCCTTTCTCCAGAAATGTAGTAGACAGAATCTCCCTGAGTTTTCAGGTACATCGTATTTCAATTCAGGATGAAATTCACTGGCCAAGATATTTATCTTCATCATTATTCAAGCGGAAGATTGTCTCTTAAGCATGTCGACATATAATGAAACTGGTTTGCCAAGTACATAACCGTTCAACAACAGTAGGTGTCCTTGCTTCCCAAAACTCTTTATTAAATTAAATACAGCTTTAACCTGATACCTCGTTATTGGAGTTCTGACACTTTTGAAGTAATTTATTGGATGTTTCCTGATGAACCCTCTCTACTCAAATCCTTTACCCTTTCCTGATTCAAAGATGAAGATAACAATAATATATCCTCAGGAAGCAAAGGTAATCCTGAAACCCATGTACAGCATCTAATCCTGAAACTGATGTCCTTGTAGTCAACAATGTCATTCTTTGACCTACTTGCCAAATTCATTTGGCAACTTCATTTGGCAACTTCATTGCCCATATTCAAAACCTAGTAATTCTTGTACTGTTACAGAACCTCCTATACTCAGAATCAGATCCCTGTAGGCTAGTGTTCCTCCTAGCAGACTGTTTCTTCCCCCTCAGACTTTTGTGTATACACATCATATAGGAATTCCCAAAGTATTTCATATCTAAGAATAACTTTCTGTTATCATCATGGTTCATACATATCCAAATCCAAGTTATGCACTGATTTTTGGCTTTTAGCATAGATAGAGTTACATACAAGATGGATGTACCATCTTGTTGGCTTTTGTCATTTACAGTTGGTAAGTCTGTCTAGATCCTGGACCAGTGTTCCTGGTCTTGCTGCTGTTATTCCAGTGATTAAGCTGAAAGGTGCTGGTTAAAACCATCAGTGATTTTCCCATCTCTTCAGAGAGAGAGCCCTTCATCTTACTTCATGTTTCATATAAGCATATTATCTCTGCTGGGAAGGTGTGAAGGAGGAATCGCTGACAGTCAGTTTATAGTTTTCCTTCCCATTTCCTTCCCAAAATCTGTTTATCAGATTTTGTTTTCTATGCATCTTTATTTTGGAGGGGGATGGTCTTTGTATGGTAGTTTCTCTAAATCTTTTTTTCTTGAGAGAGATTGGGAAGGCAGTAGAAGAGATTCTCAGCACCTCCTGCTTCCTCAGATTCAAGCCAAAAAATGTTTGTATATTGTAGATAATCCCTTGCTTTGGTGTTTGAACCAAGAGCAATATTTCTTGAAAGCCAGATGGTCTGATGGTTAAAAGGTTAAAAGCTTTGTTAAACATGTATGTGTGTTGCCATTGATTGTGGATTTGATGGTATTTAAGTGTACTTTGAAAGGAAACCACCGATGTAGGGCCCTCTCCTTGTCATCTTTACTTAATTCCAGTGTGAAACAGCCTTACACATTGTCAATTTATTAATTGACCACAGAGTGAGGGGTTCAAAGGGCTGACATCCATAGATGGTAATTACTGTAGTTTGATAAATCTGGGCACCCAAAAGCTCATTGCAGCTTCAGGGTAAGCTTTTTGCATAGTGAGAAGACTGACGAGAACTGAGACTAAGTTTGTGTTCAGGTTCAGTTCAGGTGGATGCCAGAAGATCTTTTCATATGATTGTCTACAGAGCTCTTATCTGGAAATGGTCATTCAGGACCCCAGTTGTTTTAAAGGCTAAAATAAACTCAGCCACATGTGGAAAGAAGTGTCATCATTCTGAGGGGAAAAAAAAAAGAAAAAAAAAAGAAAAAAAAAACTAAAAGTTCAATTACTGTGGTGATAGATTTACCAAAAGAAGCAATTCTTATTGCTCATGGTTTTAAACTCCTGAAGGACTGCTTGACACTTGTTCATCTTTTGATTTGGTATTAAAAAAAAATCTGACCTTATTTTCTCAGTTGCACCCGTTTTTTCCAAATTTGTAGTGAACTTTAAAGATCACATTCTTGAAGAATGAAAATACTCAGTACTGTTCTAAGGTATAGATCATATATAAATGGTGGAATATCAAAATGACTTTATGGTTCACTTATTAATTACTATCATTAACAAATACATAACCTGCATTTGTTTACAATATTTTTGTTTACAATATGTTTACAAATCCATTAGATTTTTTTTTTCCCGAACATATAGAGTCTTATACTACAGCTAATATAGTTGGGACATTGAGGTAGCTAATATGAGTACAATCTGAAAAACACTAGTCCAACTAGTATTTTGTAAAAATTATCCAAGATAAAGACAGTCACACTATCATGTTATTTGTGGTGACCTAGAAATGCAGACCACAAGCACAAGAATGCAAACACTTTAAAGCTGACAAAACAAAAATCAGACACGTCTGCAAGCAAAGCAGCATCCATAAAAATGTATTTTGACTCTTCTTGTTTTTGAATTAACTTCTTGAATATTTGGGATGATTTCTGAGAATTCAGAGGTGCACAAAGATATTGGTTAAAAGGTTCTGCAACAGTGCAAAAAGTGGCCTGTCCATTATTAAATGCAAATGGAGTTTCTTTCACCTCCTAAAATAGAGTTTTTGTGGAATCACTCTATGCATTTACAGGACAAAATGCATATTCTACACACTATCTACACTGAGAACTGAACAGGCTCTTTGACGGCCACTCAAGAGGACATGGCAAATTGTGGTTAGAACATATTCTGAGAAAAAATGCTTGGAAATTCCTCCTACTTGAGGCTAAGCAGAAGGACACTTCATAAAATCAAGAGCATCTTCACAGACCTATAAAGAGACCTGAACACATAGCTAGCTCAAGTGCTTACTAGAGAGCATTCAATTGGCAAAAACAAGAAGAGTGAAGATGGAAACCATTTTCCTCATAATGATAATTACTAGACTGTGGAACAGTGTCCTGGGGGAAATGCTGGAAACACCGATGCTTGGCACACTTAAAACTACCTTAAATTAAGAACTAGAAAATATACAGTAGGGAATAAACTTGCACTGGCATGACAGTGTCCTAATCTTATGTCCTATTAATGCCTAGAATGATAATATGCAATGTCCTAATTCCCAGAGCTGTGTCCTAACAGTTCCCTTTCAAGTCATTTCTATGATTAAGTAAGCACAAGCCTGGGTCTGATCAAAAGCTGAGAGATACGACATTTCGTTAAATGAGACAACTATCAAAACTATTCAAGTAATTAAAAGTTTACTTTCTCCCTGGAGGACAGAGAAAATCAAGGAGTAAGTCTTATCTCCCTAAAGTCCACTCCATTCCTGTGCCTTTTCTTGGGAACCTGCCTTTACAGAAGATGCATTTTTACCTCTAAGCCTTGACTTTCCATGGTGTACATTGACTCTGCTGGATTTCAGAAACTGTGAAAGTGGATATATCTATCTGGAAAATTGCCCAGTGGGCTGCTGCAGGCTTATAATTGACCATACGGCATTTAGGCTGAATCTTAATACAAGGAGAATGGATTTGAGGGGGGAATGCAGAGTGTGACAAACATTGAGAACTGCAAAGTAATAAGGAAATACATGGGCAGTTTGACCTCTGCTTAAAGGAAAACAAAGCAAATAATAAAAACAGTATGCCAGCAGTAAACTAAAGAATGACACTGGATTGGTCATAATGGAGGCCTGAGGCACTGGAATAAGGCAGGCTTTCTTGAGTCTTCACAGCTATCTTTATCGACGGTGTCAGTGCCTCTTTTTCTGGCAGCAGTGGTTCTAAAATCTCATCACGTAAGATAACAGTAAGACAAAAGACCTTACTCAGCAATGAATTATCCTACTTTCATGCCATTGCAACTCGTCTGAAAACAAGCAGATGCAGTAGCATACAACTGAGAAAAAGAGAGGGGCAAATATAACTAATTTCAAGGCAAAGCTTTTCATGCAGTGGCTCTGTTTAGTAAAAACACCTTATTTTGCTGAAATAGTGTACAGGATTATTAATAGGGAGTACATTTTCTAAACTATACTGTTTTATAAAGAGTTTACAAACTACATGGATGATATCTTTTATGTCTTAAGTATATTGTAAGACAGTTGTCATCAGGAAGTACCCGTACACATCATCTTAAGAAATTGTTTTTCTTAGGGTATAAACAAAGCAAGATAAACTGCAGTCTGAGGGAGGTTCTTCATGAAGCAGTGATCTTGGCAGAAGACTTTTGTCTCCATTTCAGTTTCTAAGTGGAGACGATTTCTGAAGAAAACCTGCATTTGGAAGTGAGAACAAGTACTGCTCCAGGATTTATGAAATAAGAAATTGGTTATATACCATTTCAAAGACTTGTAGTCAAGGATAAGTGGGAATACAAAAGGTATCCCTTGGAATAAACTTAGAGTTTTTAAATCATTCATTTTGTCAGCAGACGCTGGGTATGTGTTATCTTATACCAAAGGAAAATTCGGGGGTCATAATAAGACACAGGTATTTGAAAAACATGCAGAAATAGTGGTCACTCTCTTGCATATTCTGCAGTTTTGAAGGAATACTGTAGACACTGTCCCCTATACTGCAGGGCAATTACTTAAAGCAATGAGTTCAGGCACTCGTGGGAATTCACCTGTGCAACCTTTAGTCATAATGCTGAACACTGATTGACAAGAGCAAAACTAGTGGAGCCCGTGGGATGGCTCCCATCAGAAGAGTCCACAAGAGAATAAGCATTCCCAAGCAGAACCCAGAGACTCAGACATCTCACTTCCAACACTCACTAGCAGAGCAAAATGAGGTGCTAGGTCAGATGCCAAAAAACTATAGCCACGTAGAGAGCAGAACCAGCGCAGAACCAGCTGGGCTGCTTTGCTCAGACGCATGAGCTGGGTGGGTTGGTTGGTTGGTTGGTTGGTTTTTATGCCATTTTGGGAGTAAATGTATTTCCAAAGAGCACATGAATGGACACTCTATCTCTCTATAGAAACATGTGATAAAGTCATCGACAGCTCCTCCTAGAAGACTAAAGAGAGGTGACAATCTCTCAGTCTATATAAAACCATAGAAAGAACAAACCGGATTGCAGTTTGTGGAGGAAATTCTGACCTCTGTTTTTGCACAGCTTCAGAACTTTAGTCATACAGAGCCAGAAACAAAGCTTAACTGAAGCTAGTGGGATTGTTGTACAAATTCCAGGGATACTGATGAACTCTTTTTTTTTTTTTTTTTAAGATTTTTTATAGGATGCACCTGGAGTCTGAGAAATAAACACCATCTCCAAACACTCTCCCTGGAGGAGTCCCCTGAAGGGACTTTTCCTGTCCTTTTCAAAACTTCTGAATCATTGGAGACAACTTTATTCCATTTAACAGAATTGGTTTTCTAGTGACATATTCACATGCTTTGTATATGCAGCATTCCTATCACCTTGTGGAAGCAGACTTTTTAACAGTAAGAAACAAAAGTTCCTGTAAGTGTTCATCAGGTTTTCTCTATCATCTCTATCATCTCTATCTTGAGGAACAAAGTCATGAAAATTTTTGTAATTGTACCAAATAGAGCTGATCTGTGCATGGTGTGATTCTCTTTCCTGGATCAGAAACCCAAGTTCAGCTCACCGGCTTGGAGTTGGCCTCCTCCACAGAGCTGACATCATAATTAATTAAAGGGATGCACTCACTGCACTCCTGGTATGCTTTGGATGAAGCATTAGTGTAGCACATTCTGGGCAGCATCCATCCTTCGAATGAAACCACGAATTACTTGGCACAGATACAAATTCTTATCATAAAAGGAAAGTGCATGAAAGCTATTGGGATTCCTGGTGTAGCGTGAAGAAAAGAGAAAAGAAATTCAGTCTTCAGGGATGAAAAGCACTGAGATTATGTTATTGCATAGCTAGGAACAAGAAGTAAACTGCATTAGATTGCACCACAACATGCAAAGAAGTAGTAACTGCTTCTCACTGAAAATAGGAAAGTTTTCTGGGTACCCCTTCCATCCTAGCACTCTTCTCATACCATCACTCTTCTGTAATACAATAATTCATTCATTTCCCAGGATGAAGCTGAGCACAGCTGCCATGTGCCTATTGATTTCTCTCTTTTGCATTTCTAGGCATTTTTTTCAATTATGACAACAAGTGGATGAATAATAGTTACCTTCTTTTCTCGGATAAGCACTCACAGCTCATACTGCTACTTCTGTAGCTCTCTGCATTGCTGTTGGTTGATCATCCCTGATCTCGGTCATTTCTTCACTATGAGTAGGGCTTCCCGGTAGCTCCGGTGTCTCTCACAAGCATTTTTGACTCTGTGATTCCCAGAAGGAGCAGGGAGAGGACACCCAAGTGACTATGAGTCACTCTTGGAAGCTGTCGCAGGTTCCAGCTTCCAAGAGCGAAGCTCTTCTTCATTTCTTTTGGCTTGATGTGTTATAAGACAATATGTAATCTCTGAATACTGCTCTTCAGAACCAAACTAGAATAAGAAATAGAATAAGAAGGAGTAATAAAAAAAATAAAAAAGAGAGAGAACAAAAGCAAACTAATTTCTCATGATAACTCTGTGTTTCACTGTAATAGTCATAAGTATTTTTTCCTTGTAAAACTTTACCTCCAAAGTCATCTTGTGCTGAGCTGCATAAGCACACTAAATTCTGAAGGGAGTATTAGAGGATAAAATTACTGAACAAGATCACTGATTCATGGGTTTTGTTATTTCAGTCTCCTGGACCTACCTTGTCTACCAATGTGCAGAGAAAAAACAGATTGCCAAAATGCAGAACCTTCAGGTTTTTTTGACTGTCTTTGTCTACTTAATAATTAGATTAATATACAACATGTGGCATAGCTTTATACCAGTAACTTATGGAAACAAGTCACAGGTGCATGAATTTCCAACTTTCTTTTTTTTTCAGTGGGATAGTGGAGGATATTTATTTTTATATATACATATAAAAATAAGAAGCATCTGTGGCTTTCAATAAAATATTTAAAACAAAGTGTGAAACACTATTAGCTTGTTTTCATATGAGATCTAGATAATTCAGCAGAGTTCATGCTGTTTGTATATTTTTATTCTTGTTAAAAATTCAAGAGGCAGGCTTTTAATGTCCTCAGCATTAACTTAAGTTGAAGTCGGTCTATAAAACAATAGGAGAGATGCTATTAAAATTATATTAATAATAAAGCAGATGCTTTAAAGAAAGCTTTGTATCACAGCAACCTCAGTCCACACTGCTTTGGGCATAGCTGGACAGAATGAGAATTTATGTGTTTCATTTTAAGAGAGATGGGTGGAAGATGCTAATTTTTCTGTTAAAGAGATGATGCTTAGGTGTTCTGTCTTCCTTTGGAAAATAAGAAAATTTAGCAGTAGTCTTCAATTTAATTCCTGAAATCAATTAATTTACTCTAAATTTACTTTTAAGTAACGTTGGTCCAGTCATCCAAGGATCAAGCCATGGCAGATAAGTTGAGCAGAGCGTTTTGTTGTCAGAGGACTATATATAGCAGAGGAAAAACAGAATGTGATTGTTAATTCCCAGTAGTTTCACAGGCACGAGTGTTTCAGGGTCAAGTCCTGGCCCCAGCTCGCTGAGGATCAGAATAACAAGGTGCTGCAAGGCTGTCCTGATGGAGCTCACCCCAAGCTGTAGTGGTAGCAGCTGCAGACAGGGCCACACACTGGAGCCAAAAAGTGTACTGCAGAGTCAGGAAAGAGAAAAAAGTTTTAAAAACAGCTTTAGAGCCAATAACATTACCTAGAAGCATATACTGCATCTCTTTTCCTACCAATTTCTATAGCTATTGTAAAAGTTTTCTATTACAATGTATTAAAACATTATGAAAATCCTGCCACAGATTTAAGTAGAATATAGTGCTATTTCCATAAGGTCCATGCCTGTGTTATCCTTGCCAATATGCCACACATGTACACACTGCTCTTTAGAAATACCTATATGCTAGCACAGATGCACTATTAGTACTTTCATACTGTTTCTAAAGAAAATTCTGTATTGTCAAAAGTGCTTCCTTTGGTATGGCTGAAGCTGACACCTTGTTCTTAAAAGTGGTTAATTTAGAGCGTGTATAAGCCCTTGATAGCAGTCTTTACATACACAAAATGACTCTCTGCTTTGCTGAGATTTTTACAGATCTTTTTTTTTTTGTCTGCTCTTGCCAGTAATAGAAGCTTATCTAGCAGAGGCAACTGGACAGTTGCACTCAAATACCTATAAAGGCTATAAGGCTGTTACAAACACTGAAGCAAAATTTTATCTTTGACAATTACAGTAAATAAAGCCAAGACATCAATACTTCCCTCTTTAAAAGAGCCTGGATCCATCTCAGACTCAGAGATCTAAGTCAGTTTTTATGTTACAGAGATTGCTGCTTGTTAATTTATACACACATATTCTCTTTAAATTAGTTTGAGACCTGAAATAATCAAATGCTATTCGGGCAATATATACTACTATGTCTTTTTTTCTGGGCTTTAGTGAAATTATTTGCAATGTTTGTGGTAATACATTGCCTCAGGCTTGTAGAAAAGTAATACACACAGTACTGTTTTAATACATAAAGGTTTATGTCTTGTAACACTTTCAAAGAGTAATAGGAATTAAGTGTATAGTTTTAAAATTATTGGACAGCCTCCAGCTGACCTGGAGTGGTTTGTGCTTTAGAGTAAAAGGGTCTTTTACTGCTCAGATTAGCAGCCAATCATAAAATGATTTCTCTTTTACCCTCATACCTGCTGTAGTATTTACTACAGAAACATAAACTGAAGGAAGGTGCAAGGCTCAGATATAACGAGTTATCCTGCGTAACACATAAAAATAACTTTATGTCCTCAGTGTATGTTTAACACTCCTTAATCTTCCCTAAAATGGAGAGGGAGACTCCTTGCTGTGCCGTGAGTGAACCAGCTCACCATGGGTGTGTATTTTCTGCCCCAGCACACGCTCTGCAGCTTGCACAGGCAATGGGGTCAGCGCCAGACGGTGCAGGGGAGTGCAGCACACACTAAAACGTTCCCGTTCCCCACGCTGCCTTGCCTGGGGCCGCAGGCTGTGCCTGAGCGGCCGCCTGCAGCACGCGCTGCAGAGTCCTTGCCTCCCGTGCTGCAGACCAGGGCTCCTGGGGAACACATCGTGGCTCGCATTCATCTGTCCTGTGGAAAGTGGTGTCTGCTCTGCTCTAAGGGCTCACGCAGCATCCGCTCTTCCCGGAGGTTGGACTGGGCTTCCCGGGCTGCTCTGCATCCCTGATCCCGCTAGTGAGGGCAGACACCCTCAGCTGAGCTCCTGCTGCTGGACCTTCTGAGCTGCAGCCTCACGTCCTCGCGTCCCAGCCTGGCCACTCATCTGCCAGAGGTGCCTGGTGCACCAGGCTGGGCTGCCCAGGATGCCCAAGTCCCCTGTGGGGCGCTGGGACCAGCCCCTGGAAGCACCCAGACATCAGCAGCAATGTGGCGGTGACCTTGGCAGGGAGTCCAGACCAATGAGGTTCAAACTCTCAGTGGGGATTATGGACAACATCCTGTACCCAGCCATGCTCATGGAGACAGAAAAATATCAATGACTTCACTTGTTGGAGGCATTTTCTGGCTACACCCTTGCAAGTTCATGGCTTTTTCATGGTTTGATGCTGCCCGCATCAAGGTTTGAATGCTGCCTGCATCAAAATGTGTGAATGTTAGAGCCAAGTATGTGGACAGTGTATCTGCAACAGAAGAGCTCCAGGACATCTGAGCCCCAAGCAACTGTGTTTACAGCACAGGGACTTCTACCATATCCACATTTAGTAGTCCTCCTGTAGAAAACATATATATCTTGTTTCACATTTGTATGTTTTCAGAGGAAAACTCCTTTCAGGGCAGTGGGTAAGAAGTTAAAAATCACAGACATGGTCCCAGCAAATCCCATTCATAAAAAGAAAAAACATCAAGTCCTGGTTTTGCAAATGGCAACTGGTCAGATAATATACAATAACCTGTGAAATCTTTTTACACGTTTCTCCACTGAACACTGCATGTCACTAGTTCCATAGCCAGCTATCACTCTTTGCAGGAGACTCCAAGCAGCTTCTGACAGATGAAGTGACAGAGTCCTTTGCCAAGCACCCGCTGTCTCAGAAGTTACTAAATATACAACTAAGTACAATACTAGGTACACAACGTCTTACTATACCAAGTGTGCAAACCATTTTATCTTTAAAGAAAGAAAGAAAAATACTGTGCCTTGCAAAGATTAATTTACTGGACTTAAATTAGAAACCAAGCCATACCCAGAATCAAGAGCTGTGAAAGGCAGCTTAAAGCAATTAATGGATTACAGCAATTCCAACTAAACTTCCCATAGAGGAACTAAACTTTCAGTTTCCTTCAAATGTACAGCCTGTCTTCAGAGCATCTCTGGCCTCTGCTTTTCCTTGGGGATCCTCTGGTTTTCCTCAGAATCTGTATGTTCTTGAATGTCTTGTATTCTTTACCTCTGAAGAGAACAACAGGCTCTGGTGAATACACCATCCTTCCAGCATGTATTTTAGACCTGTTTGATTTACAGGCTGGTGCTGACTGATAATGTCACCTCTGGGAGCCAGTCTGGCACTTTAATGGGTCAGATGGAAGAACTCAGATTGCCTCTTGATGCAATGGTGGAGAGAATTGTTGTTCAGAGGCACAGAAATGTTTGAGGATATGGATAATTATACAATCATAGTTAGGGAAAACAAGCACAGAGGTTCCGTTTTTCACCTTTTGAACATTATTATACTGCAGAAATGTTCAGTAACAACGTCTTGGAACTAGAACTTTTTAAAATGGGAAGGTTTCAGCAGAATTTATGTTTATATGTTTAAAACTAAAATTTTACCATTTCATACATGCCAAGGATGTCTCAAAGTTTGATGTCAAGGTTATGAGTCAATGCTCGAAGTTATGAGTCAATGCTCTAGACTCTCTTCCTCCAGGTTCTCTTTCCTCCAGCTCAGAATGCTGGACTTTCCTGGGTTTTGACTGTACAGTCTTCGCTAACAAGATGTCTAAAAATATGTTCCGCTTGCTTGTGGCCTTCTTCATATCACTTCTACCTTTCAGCACACTGAGACAGTTGACATGAAGGAGTTTATCATACTTAAGAGAAATCACAACTTCTTTGAGACTAATCCATAATGGTTGCTATTTAAATGTGAGAACTTTAAGATAGTGTAGTCATAAAATACTTTTTAGGAATCAGATCCTGCATTTGTGACAGGGGGAGGACAGGAGGAGTGAAGGAGAAATTAGACATTTATACAGAAGTTTACTCTGGAGAGTGGCAAAACCAAAGACTGGTCTTTGCCTGGATTGCATTACCCAGTATTATTTTTCTGAAGACTGAATACTTTAGCTACAGCTTACACTGTAAGAATTTCCAGAATAATTTTTACAACATAAGAATGTGATAGATAAAAAGGCTTATAATTAAAGCAAGTTATATTTAAACCTAACTGCTAGAAAGAAAATAGAGTAGTTTGGAGGTATGGGCATAAAAGACCACAAAAATGGCAGGAGAAAGATATTTATTTGAATGTGGTAGTAATGAAATTACAGTTAAACAATATGGTTGAAAACTCAAGACAGAAAAGTTTGAGTTTTCTTCAGTAGAGTAAATATACGAGCATTTTCGAGGCACGCTGTATAAAAGGTTTTCAAAACATGAACTCACTGAAAAAGACAGCCTTTGATATTTCTAGGTAATGCCTTTCACTGGGAGTTATATCAAAGAAGTATTCTAGTGTCATCTTTACTCATCACTTTTTGTAATTAGTACTAATTACCCATCATTACAAATCTCTTACAGAAATAGAGTTAATAAGGATTTTAAGCAGATACACATATATTCTGGAGAACAATTTTCTTCCTAATTTTGCTGATAAATCCTAAACAAATTGCAGGATCTAAAAAATAAATAGAATGTTATAGAAGCTGCAGTGATATCTGGATTTGTAGTGAAACTATGAACTGAAGCTGAAACATAGCTCCCCCTATGGATTCCTTTCCATTTGCTGTAGTCAAAAAATAATCAAAACTTTTGGTCAAATAATGTGCACATTCTCAAATGAGAAGTATGAAGGCATACAAGACACTGTTGGAAGTCAAGGAACTTGCAACATCACTTGCACAAATCTCTTCTGGAAGTCAGTGAAATCTCCTAGTTGTGAAGTTGAGTAATACAAAACTTCACTCTTCTCCTGTTCCTCCGTGTTTCCTTCCTCTTTCCCTCTTTATCCTTCATCTCAGTTATATCTTCCCCAGTTCCTTCTGACTGCAACTATTCAGATGTGGGACTATCCTATTTCTGTAGTTTCACAACTCAGCACAGCTGGATCCTGCTTCTGATTGGGTCCTCTGGGTAGCACAAGATTAAATAGTAAAATAGGATCATGCTAGAGATACACTTATTTTTTGCTCTAAAGCCTTTCCAAATAGGACTACCAGGTGAGTAGATAAAGAAATGTAGTAGGCTTCTCTAATAGACAAACCACATCAAAACTACCAGCCCTGATACGTCCATAGCATTTGATTCATTCATCTGTGAATCCATTCTTACAATTCCTTGTATATTCCTAATGTGATCCACCACTTTTCAATTTAAGAACTCCTCATATTTTTTGTTTCCTAGAGATTACCTCAGTGTCTTAAGTTGAAACCTCATAAGATAAAGTGTTGCATACATAAGAAGCATCTTCCTAATGAAGGATTATGCTTCCTGTAATGGAAACTTATTTTTAGAACATTTATAAAGGGATTAATCTTCCAGATCAGAGACAGTAGGGACAACACCAAATTAACAGTGCCATCATTATAAAGAGCAATAAGATGCTATACAAACTGAAGCACAAGACTAATCAGTCACTGGTTAGTGATCATTCACTTTCTGGTGAGTGAATGGACCATTATGTGTAGCATTTAAAATTAACCTAGTACCACAAGTGCATAGTAATTGTGATTTTATTATACATTCATATAAATAATGTAATATTTTTAATGATCCACAACCCTTAAAACAACACTGCACCTGTCTAATACAATAAATGCTATGCACTGTTTAATTTTTACTACCATTGACTTAGTAACCAATATTAAAATAGTCAAACAGCTTTAAAGAAAATAAAAACATTTTAGCAATGACTTTGTCTAGTTAAAACATAGCACATCTTCGTAGATGCATACCTCTGATTAGGAAAGAGAAATGGAGTCAAAAAAAGTAAACACATCAAAATAACAAAGTCTGACAATAATTTTGGAATTAGATTGAAATAATATCTTATGCATATAGGATATTTTATACTTAATAATGCAAATACTAAATTGCTAATTAGCAATTGATCAATGAATGAATGAATGCTCTTGCATTTGTTCTTTTTTTAACTCTTCTAAAAACAATATATTCCTTTCTCCACTCCACTAGAGAACAAGGATTTACTCAAAATATGATAGTGAAAAATTGCTTTGAAATACAGTAGGCTCTGGGGAGGCCATTCTTCTGCCCCCAGGGGAGTTAACCTTTCTGATTGTTTAGTCCCTAGAAAGCAGAGGTCTGCTAAGTATGTAAGAGAGTGACTTAGAGAAAAGCTTTGCAAAAGAAGGGCTGCAATTAGACACATAGATATTACTGGGTGTTACTGGGCAAACAAAAAAAAATAGCACTGCTCTTGGGCTTTCTCTTTACAAGTGTGCCTGGCATGCTGCCTTGAGTCTTCTTCCCTTGTGAAAGCTCTTAGCCATATGGTAACATGTATATGGAGCTAATATTGCATTCCCAGATGCAAGTACAAGCAAAAGTTTTTGCTGGTGTTCAAACACAGACCTACCCCTTTATTTTGCAAGCATCTGGAATCTAAAGCACTACACTGTAATCCTTTCACATTTTTTAAGAGCCTATCTCTTGCTTCTCTCCTGCTTTACGTGCAGCGTGCTGATTTATACAAATGACTAGGGCCACCTCTTAGACTGGCCAACCCAATGGAGCTAGAAATGAAGCTCCAGGGAGAGAACCCCAGAAGATGCCTTACAGTAGGGTGCTATCCTGCCACCATCAGCTTCAAGCAGGACTGCTGACTTGATTTGCTTGACAAGGATATAAGAGCATCAGAGATGTCCATTCTGCCAGAAAGACCTCTGCCTTGCAAAAAACAATTTCCTGTCCCTTCTGTGTCTCTGATCCTCATTCTACAGATCAAAACTAACCCTACACCACTCACAATTTCTTTGACTTCACACCAACAAACCAGACCCCTTTACATCTACTGAAACACTCAGGCATCAGTTGGTGAGTTTCATTTTAAATCTTCATAGATCTCTCACCCAGAGGGGTTACCCTAAAACATAAGCTAAGCTACATCTGAATTTCTTCATGGCTGATTGGAGTTTTTACGTATTCTGTCAAAGATGATAAAGTCTAAAATGAAAGGAAAACTAGAAATGTAGTCACAGGCTCATGCCTGATCCACATAAAATTTAAGTTGCTGAATGCTGAATGCTGACAGATTCAGCATCAATGATCTGTGAACTAAGCTTTTAAACATCACACCACTGACTACTGCCCAGTAGTTAATCCCAGTTCCTGGAATGCTTGCACACTGCCAAAGGAATGTTAAAAGCACTCCAGATTCTCCAGAACCACATAAAAGATATCTGTACAGTGGTCAGATATGAAGTGTGTTGGCTACCTGCTGGTGGAATGTGGAAGAGTTGCTACCACGGAATAGAACTGTCAGTACTCTGGGCAAAAGAGGAGCTTGTACATCTTTTTTCATCTTCCAGGATTTGTGATTTGGGAAGAGGAAGAGGGCAGGAAGCAGAAGGGATTAAGATATCTTCCTCCTCTCTGACCCAAGTAGCTCTGCAACTTCTTGCTACTCTAACAACCAGTAAAAAAGTGAAATGTTATTTATCTTCGCTTCTTTCACAATTACTGATATAATAAACTCTAACCAAAATAATTTATCATTAAAAATGAAAATTCACAATTTTAAAAACACAGCCCTAAACCTTTCCAGATTTATATTTCTTCACCTCTAACCTCAATTTAAAAGGAGAGATACATAGATAGACAGATTAAAAGGGCAAAGTCTACAGTTTAGCAGTTCTCATCTAAATATCATGATGCCAATTCATGCCGTTTATTTCTTTGGATTCTTTTATTCAACTGTTCAAGAACTGCACAAATAAAAATTCTTCATATTCTTCATATTCATGTTCAAATCATTCATATTCATATAAACAGAGGTTTAACACTTCCCTGCTTAAGGTATTATATGATTTTAAGTAACAGCAACTTAACAGGGCCTCTTGACATGTCCATGAGGGTAAAACCTGTACTCCATCAGTGTGAACAGGAGTTATCCCACTGAATTCACTATAGTCATGCTGTCATGAAATACTATAATGGAACCATTCTAAAGCCCTCTGAATTAAATTGACAATAGATTCAGAGAATTCTTCTAGTCTCTCCTTTGTTTTTCAAAAGCACAATTTAGTTTCCATTTTAATTCCTAATTACCCCATAGTGAACTTGGTCTTAGAATAGTTGAGAAAGATTTTTCTGCAGTAATGTTTAATTACATCTTTCATTTGGAATTGAAAGACAGAAGAAATAAATATTTCTTTTTGCTGGGCAATACTATAACAAAAAGACCAGAGAAGTGTGAACTTTGAATTAATTCACCTCTGCTAGACTAAAGGGAATGAACATACAGTCCTTCTTGCTAAATCTCTGCCAGCAACACTGGCAGATGATTTTAAATGAATCATTTTCAAGGCACAAATTTGCCAAGATCATCACAACCAACCTTTGACATAAAGCAACCTTTGTCACTAGCAACCTGGCTAGATTCAAACTAAAAGATCCTGTAACTCACTATAAATCCCCTAACTTAGGCCACTGGATTTTTGTTTGTTTGTTTGTTTATTTATTTATTATTTTAGTTTTGGAGCTTGATGTCTGCATGAGATTTCCTTTAGTCTCTCACAACATCAAAACATGCTTTAGACTAAGGAAATCACAAAATGATTTACACAGTGGAAAAATACAGATATACAGCACTGAAAAGCAACCATGAGTTGGTTGGCTACAGGTACACATGTAACAAGATACATATGTAGTTCTGCAAATAGTTCTGGACTGATAAATAGCTTCCTTCTTTCAAACTTTCGATGAAATAAACTCCTATCTTGAACATGAATTATCTGTAGTGTAAGAATGCTTTGCAGAAATCAAAATTGTCATTAGATATGGACTGGATATGGACTGGATATGGATTGGATATGGATAAGAATGAAACAAACTCACTCATTAATTTAAAATTTATTCTGCCTTCTACTTGTTTCTTGGTACAACTTCCAAATTACTGTCCCTTTTACATGCCAGTCCAGATTTAAATCGAGTCACACCACTATTCTGATTCTATTCAGAAGTTCTCCTCTAAATATCTGTTCACAAAGCACAGAGCTGATTTGCATGGCAGGGATCAAAATTAGGAAAACTTCTGAATAAACAGCAGTTTGCAAGCTAGAAAAATTAATCTAATTACTGGTAGACTTAATTTCTAGTAAATTCAGTTGCAAGAGCATTCTGCCTGTTAACCAATCTGTCAAATACAACATATCTTTGTATGTATAGACATACATACATATACATATAGACATACATACAAAGATACTCTGTTTGCCTTTTATCTTGGAGAATGCTGTTAAAATGTAGAAGATGTCAAATAAAATATTTGATGAAAAACATAAACTCTGATTGTCATGGTTAGTTCTCAGATTCTGCTCAAGCAGTTTTACACATTACAATCAAGATGAGTAAAACGCCTCAATTGTTTACATACTTTTCAATGAGAAATGTTTTCTCTTGCAGGCAGCAGGTTTTACATGTTAATTCCTGCTCCTTTGGAGGGCAACATTATTACCTGCTAAAAGCTAGGGGGAAAAAAAAAGTCATTTTATATCATTTTCATCTTTCTTCCTTAAATGAGCAATCATTTCATCCCTGCGGAAATCATTCAACAGAGATTCTTTTACTCCTTATTTTTTAACAAGTAAGAGGGAAAGAGTAGGCATGGCATGGAAGATATTTTATTAACTGGCCAGGTTGTCCCTGATCATCAGCAAGTCTTCCAGAACAAGAATGCTACAGAGAAGTTCTCTTGTATTTGAATAGAGGAATAGCACTGGAGCAGGTGATACACCTTCTAAAGGAAATTCCTAATACACTCCCTGGATTAGAGTAACTGAAAGAGAACCCATGTTTCAGTGCCTTTTTTCTTTTAATCTAATATGTAAGAAAACAACATTAAAAGAAATTCTTATATAGAGAGAGAGATGACTCGTTCTCATGGAGGATTTGAGCGCAGATAGCCTCAATCAGTCAGGATGTTCTGGAGCGCGTTGATGACCACTTCCTAGCACACCTGATTAGGAAGCTGACAATGTGAAGATGCTGGGCTGCATCTCATTCCTCCGATCTGATCAAGGATGCAAAATTCAGGAGCAGCTTTGGATGCAGTGACCATGAAATGGTCAGTGTCCTAAGAAAAGGGATCAGAATGAACAGCAAGATCATAGCCCTGGACTTCAAGAGAACAACTTAGAAATTCAGCAATCTGCAATTCTGTGAATTAAATAAGTTCCAAAGACAGACTAGTTTTCTTCTCCCATTGTATGACTCTTTTGGAAACCTGGAGGCCTTTATGTACTGTCTGGATAGAAATGTACTTGCAATTAATCTTGAAAATCCTAAACCTACAACATGCACAAACAGTCCAATTTTTCTTATGTATGAAAAAATAGCTTGTGACAATCTTCCAAAATATTCACACTAGCTTAACCTAAAATCCTCAGGGTTATTTCATCTTTTTCCCCAGCCTGCTCCCATCTAAACAAAAGTAATTTCTAATTAAAATTAAACTCACATAGCAAATTCTACAATGTTGTAGTGATTTACTTTTGCTTCAAAAATTTAAAGTGCTGAAACAAGCCATGTGATACAGAAAAATGATTAAGTTAAAATGCATATTTGATATGGCTAACAAAAATAATAATATGGCCATGAATGGGAAACCCAAAAAAAAATCTGATGACAAACTAAGATTTTGCTAAGAAAGTTAGATTTAGTATCAGAGTGACAATTAGACATGTGCATAAATCTCCCATTCAACTCTTCCTCCTTTCTATCCAAGCTCTGTTGATAAAGAGGTTCAAAGATTTCCACCTGAGGACATTCCTTGCACACAAGAATATCTAGGCACATAAAACTAGTGACGCCTATTTAGTGTCTGTGCTTCTGTTTCACAGACCTACCTGAGGAATGCTTTGGCTGTATCATCTGCCTACATAAGTTTTCCCAGCCAAAACCAACCTATTCAATATGACAGTTCACAGAATCATAGAATCATTAAGGTTGGAAGGGACCTCCAGAGGTCATCTAGTCCAACCCCCCTTCAAAAACAGGGTCACCCAGAACCTGTGTAACAGGATTGAGTCCAAGCAGGTTTTGAAGATCTCCAGAAAAGAGGATTCCACAGCTCTCTTGGCAACCTGTTCCAGTGCTCTGTCACTCTCACTGTCAAGAAATTTTTCCCTAAATTCCTGTGGAACTTCTGGTGTTTCAGTTTGATTTCAGCATCAATTCAAACATTACTAGACACCCAAGAATCCACATTACAAATTCCATAGCTCCAAAAAAGATACCAGTTACTGCCTATATCTTCTTCAAAAGATACTTTATACACTCTACCAGCTCTAGGAAAC
Organism: Nothoprocta pentlandii; assembly: GCA_013398315.1. NCBI lineage: Eukaryota > Metazoa > Chordata > Aves > Tinamiformes > Tinamidae > Nothoprocta > Nothoprocta pentlandii. Next base: position 70,384 of record VZSG01000933.1, read on the forward strand.
AAATCCACAGGAAACCAGACTTACAGGATTTTTGGTTATTATTCATACATGCACTTTTCTGGATGAAATTTTCCAGAAATATTTTCTTTCTGCTTATGGAGAATAGATGAAGAAGTTCAGCTTCTTTGGAATACGAAGAGCACTGGAAAAGCAAAATACATTCCTTTTGTTAAAATATATATTTAAATATGTTTTTGTTTAAACTTCCTTGGCTGGGGATAGAAGGAGGATGAACTGTGAATGCTCTTGTCCTATCACAATCTTCAGCAACAGATAATTTTCCTATGATAACATCCTTTATTCATTAAAAAATAATTTATGCCTATAAAAATAATGCTGTATCTTTTTCAGTGTAAAAGACTATTCTTAACTCCAACAAGGAAATGATAGCTCAAATAAGAGAACACTAAAGCCATTTTGAACACATAAAATACACTGCATTGTTTAATTGTAAATTGATTTACAAAAAGTGAAAATATTTTTTGCCTTACTAGAGGAGCTTTTGCATTCAAGTAAATACTAGTTTCTGACCATGTGCTTTATTACCTCATAAAACGAATATATGACCTCTAGCACTTCTCTAATTTGTATGTCTGCTTTACCCTGTTCTTGGCCAATCTCATTGACATTTGAGCAAAATATCGCATTTATAAAGCAGGCTTTTCCCACAGTTTATGCTCCTCAGTTATTTCACTGATTGACTTTATGACTTGCAGACAATGAAATTCAGTGAAGGAAAAATACTTTACACAGTCATAAGAAATTCAAATACAGGTGATTTTTCACTGATAATTGGGTTTGCTTTAGGAATACAGATTTTCACTTGAATTAAAATGATATTTTATATGCTTTTTATTGTTGTTTTATTAGGGCTGACAGAGCATATCAGTCTGAATATTTTTAAACCCAACTGTTTTTTTCTCTTCTTTTTGTCAGATAAAACAGCATTAGCCTTTATTTTTTCCTCCACTTGCATGAAAGTCAGTCTTAACTATGTCTTTTGAAACTATTAATACTCATCTAAGAAGAGCTTTAAAGTGATATTTTGGATTTTATATCAATTCCATGATTCACAAATAATAAAATTTACCAGTATACGGTCGAACTGAAACATAATTTCTCCCTTCTTTTATAACCTGTTGCTGCAGTTAAGATTTTAGATTCCTACAATGTAAGAAGAAATACAAATAATTTCTGTCAGACAACAGCTGTTATTTTATCCTGCTATCTCTGCTTCCTTTTTGTCTTTGAGATCTTTCAGTATGAAAATGTCTAAGTAAATGCACATTATTCATTACTGTTTCCATTAGTCATGACACAGGTAGTCAATCATTTGTGGAAAATCAAGAGATTCAGGAAACTGTACAAACGCATAAACACAGAAATTGTTCCTGCCACCTACTTCATTCTCACAAAATCCATTATCCTCCACTTGAGTTAGCTCACATAATCTCCAATCACTTGGCATAACTATATATATTTAAAATATCTATATTGGTGATTCATAAAAAAGCAGCTTTCAGGGAAGTCATATGCATTAGTTTAAATAGTTTAGAATTTAAATTTAGAAGATAAAAATCCCACTCCAGGTTTTCAATGCCTGTAAGGGGAAGATGGCTGAGAATGGAATAGCATTGCCTTATCTAAGGAAAGAGGATGTTATCCATTTATCAGCTTGATATATTTCCTTAACGCTGTTAGCAGTAGCAAAGCGATAAGATAATGAAACACATTCATTTTAATTATCTTGAGTATTTCCCCAATGAAAGTTGAAAAGAGTTCATCTCTTTTAGCAGTGAAGGCATAAAGAACCTAATCACATTTTAGCTACATATATTTAAAGAAACAAATGTTACGAAGTAGTTTATGAAAAGATCTATTTTGCAAAAATTAATTTGCTATTATTATTTTATATGTCATCTAACTTAGAAATTTATGTAAGAGTTTTTCAAGTAACCTTGTCACTGTGGCATTTCTTCCTGTTTAACAACATTACTTTAGATTATTTCAATACACATTAATAAGAATGAGAAACTTGATATAAAATTTGCTCTTTTTTATACTGAAATGTTTTAATTTAATAAATTCTCTTGATTTTGAGTGCGGATCATGTGTAGGATCTATGGAGAGCCTGTTGCATTCTGATGGTCAGTACCTCCACCCCCGATCATCATCAGCACTGAATGTATGCTGTATATTACATTGTCCAGTCATCTATAATTCACTGACAGTTACCATAACCATAAAGATTTAACATTTTTAGTTCCTTAGAGTAACTGAAATTACACATGAGCACAAATAAATCATAGCTTGAGGAGACTTACTCCTACCTAATCCCAGTGATCAATGTATCACTGTCTGTTAAACAACAATAAATAGAGACAGGAAATCTGGATGATTGCTATTCAAAGTCAGATTTTGATAAAATAGAAATAAAATGTGGCTTTCAATCACAGTATTTAAGCTCATTGATTAAATACAGCATTAAAGAACACAAGATGTACCTTGAAGATGCATGAATGTACACTTAGTAAAGGCAGCTTTTGATAGTATGTAATTTTCACTACATATACATTAATTAGGTGACTATCCCTGACCTATATTGCCCAATTAAGTTTCTGGACCTGATTATGTTAGGGCAGGAATTAAACCACTTAATCAATCCCAGATGAATAAGAAGAGGTGACCCAATCTGTTGACTGAATGGTGAATTCTCTTCTGTCCAAGGCTTTTGGTGAGGGAAATAGAAGAAAGACTTGGAAAATGGAAAGTCTTCCCAACAAGAGCTGCTGAAATACAACTCATCCACAGCTGCTAGCTGTCACCCTCTCTCCAGTCAAGCTCAAAAGAGATGCAGCAGATGCACTCATGTACAGAAAAGCAGGAGCCCCACAAAGCCAGGCATAGTGAAGACCTTATAGTAAACAGATTCTTCTCTGATAAGCCTCCCTTGGATCTTGCTTACTTCTGAAAACACCAGAAGCAAATTTGTCTTAAGAGTGCAGAGAGAGATATGTGCATACAAAATGAAATAAGATTATTAAGTTATCAAGGTGATACAAAAAAAAAGCAAACAAATATCACACAATATTAATATTCCGCTCTCGATTCATTGCTCCTATAATTCATAGAACAGAAACTGAATTAACAGTAGGGAGTTTTTTTTAATTGATAGCCCCACAAGTTCCTATTTACCTTTCTCTGGAAATGGAAGGGTTTTCTCAGGGTCTTGAATCAGGTCTTGAATGTGAAGAAATAGCAGAGTAACAGTTTAAAGATATCATAGAGAATATTATAAGGAGAATGGAGTGCCCAGGACACAGGGTGCAATATGAAAAATGAGGCTTTATTTTCATGCTCGCACCTGAAATGTAAATATGTAACAGATGTTTAGATAACTCCATTCTTTTTTGCAATCTCACATTCATCACAGTACAAAAATATGTAACACATCATAATGGCACTGATGGAAAGGCTGTATTATATAAGTGATTGTAAGGACTTCTCCATTAGTATATCTGATTTAATTTAAAACAGAGAAGTTGAATCTTCCCTTAGAGGGGACCCAAACCACTTTCCATTGAGCAATCACTGCTAAGAGCTCCAAATAACAGCTTTTAAATCTCCAGTGTAAGCTTTCTGTGGATTACAAATCTATTTATGTATGCTATAAGTTGACGTTTATTTATCCATATGTGTATAAAATTGCGCAAAAATACATGTAGGTTTTATATATTCATACTATATTTAAGTTGCCGTTCTTTCATCTTGCTTCAACTGAATCTCTTTTCATGTCATTTCTTTGGAAAATCCTGAATTTCTTACAACAGACCACAAAGGATTAGGAACAGAAGGAAATAAACAGTGTTGGAACAAGGAAGAGTTACCTTGTAACTAGAATAAAGCAGTCAAGACCTTACTCAAGTTTCTTTTCCCATTGTTCCACCTAAGAGAATCAATAAAGTCTTGTATCTTAGGATACATATTTACAGGAAGTCTAGAAAGTATGAGCACATCTCTTCTTCACAGGGCAGTAGTCTACATATTGAATGAGGTTTTAAAAAGCATCAGAAATGTATTCATAAAGCCTTTTTGATTTTTGATGCTCCCTTCATGTTCTCTAAGATTTTGTAGTCCTTTTCCTATTCCTTAAACTCCCAGTAAAATGAAATATTTATATTATTCTGCAAGATTCAGTTAACCTATAGATTTGAATCTCCTATAGTCAGATCACAGAGGAACACATGATGGAGAGAGGGAATGAAGAGTAGAGGTTCTAGCACATGGTGCTCTCAGCAGTACCGGGGCAAAGCTAGTATTTTAATAAAGAAGAAAAATGTTCCTCTCACCACATTAATGAAGCAAGCTACCAAAATCAAGTTCACAAAAAAAAAAATCGTTTCTCACAGGGATGGACAATGAAAAAAAAAAAAAAAAGAATTAATAAAAAAAAAGAACTTTTGTTAAAAACATTGAATGGGGAAATGTGTCATGTCAGCAAAGACATGTGCTGTGGGACTCATCCAAAGGTCAGTGGTGAGAATTCAGCATCCTTTTCAGAGCACCCTTTCGACCTCGGTAGGTTTTTGGAGAAGGCATACTTTGAGCAGGGAGGAAATTCAGAGCAAGTTCTTACTGTACAGTTGCATTCCCAGCAATTCAAAAGGCCTAACCTGAGCATTAGATTACCAGATGCTCAGGGGGTCACTAATCCATTGGCTATTACATCTGCATTCCAGGATACTCATAAGAAATGCTACAGCTGTGAATCTCTAAAGTGTCTCCTGAAGCGATGACTGAATTCAGAGATTATCACTCCCTTCTCCCTCAGAGAAGGATGAAGCCTCCCCAGTGCTTTCATATCATTGGAGGAGATTTTGGATAACCTCTGACTGTTTAATCCCCACAAGAATTTGGAAATAGTACAAGTGTGGATGATAGACGGAGTGAAAATTTTTCTACCAAATTCTGAAAATTATTACCCTGCTTTCCAGTAGTGTCAGTGATTTGGCATCAGGATTTGCAGAGGTAGGCTGAAGAAAAACATTTTCCTGTAGGCTGAGATAAGTCCTGTGTCTCAAGAGGCATATGCAAGCCCAGAAAAAGACAGGAGAAATAGGAGAATATGCATACAGCTCTCCCTCAACAAAAAACGCGACTTTATTTGTTCAAGTTATTTTAAGGAAATGTTCACATGCCACAGGCATACTAAGTGTATAAGCAATGAGGCAAGAGAATTTTAATTTATATTTGGAGCAAATAAATAGCTTCTATGAAATTTATGTTACCAAAGAAATAGTTCAAGCTAATATACTGAAACAACAGTGATTGTGACTGTTTAAAGTGTGTACTTGAAGCCCAGTAACTAAAGACATTTCTGTGAAGAAAATTTACTAGAACTGATAGCTAAACTACAAGGAATACATTTAAATCCATTCTTTCCTTTTTGCCCAAATCCTGACCTTAACAAGAGGCCTCTAAAAAGTCTTCCAGTTCTTTTCAGATGTTAGTTTCAGATGATGCAGTCAAAAGTACTTTGTCTCTCTCAGTATAAATTATGAGCTTTGCTTCTTCAGACACTAAGGGAAAAGCAGAGACAGTCAATAAGTCTCAAGTTAAACACCTTCCTTATGACTTAATATAAAGCAGAAACTCATGCTGAGACACTGGTCAACTGTCAAGTGAGTTGTGTCCAAGTCTGAGTCTCCAAAACAGGTTGTATTTTGTCTAGAAAGAATGTAGTAGGTCAGTTTATGTTTGGCCTTCAGATGGAGAATCCAATAATTTTTCTCTTCCCTCTTACATCCACACATAATGAAGACAAAAACAGGTGAAGTTTCCTGAGTCCAAAGCTGCTCTGCATTAGAGCCTAGGGTGCAAGCCAACTTGAAAATGGGATCAAGGCCAAAAGTGATAAAAACAATCACAAAGCATCCTCCCTAAACATATACCGATGAATAGCTCACCTTATAAAATTCACTGTTCACCTGGGACTTTCTGGATCACTGCATATTTGGCACTTAAAGCAACTTTTCTTTGAGCTTAAGAGTGTCGGCATTGCCTTCCACGGTGATGATTCATTGTTATCCATTATTAGGGGAAGAGGCAGAAGAAAAGGAAAAGAAGGATTAACTCTTCATTTGGAAATAGTCAAAACGTAGTTTCTCAACAGTATAGCAAGCATTTAAGTCTCAAAACAAACAGACTTAAAACAAATCCCAAAGTTATCTGGTTATGTAACAACTATGAAGAGAAATGCTCTCCCAGAGAAGCATCATGGCAAGTTCTGTAATTTAACATAATGTTTTACATTTCTAAGTATTTTAGTTGGCTTGCATCATTATATTGAATACATAACCTTTTAGCAGGTATCACTGAATTCAACATATTACTGAGTTCAACAGGACTGTGTATTATTGATTAACAGGAAATAAAGTATGACTTTGGGGTTTCACATCCATAATAAATTTTCTGGAGGAACAGAAGATAGCAGCTCTTTATTTGTATTCGGCTGCCAAATACATTTCTGCATCTTATTATACTATTTCTGAAATATCTGAGACCTGTCTACAAAGAATAAGAGATTTTATTTTTCCAAGAGCTGCATCTGTGGAGGATTTAGAGAGCTTGTGAAAACCAAATGTTCAATGAAACTGCATACCTGCAGTGCTAAAAGACCAAAAAAAAAAAAAAAAAGCTTACAGAAACATATATAATTTAGAGCAATTTACATCAATTTATTACTACAAAATATTCTTGTTATTTCATCCTGCTTAATTGTCACAATATATAAAAAGTGAACAGAGTGAAAAGGGAAGCTTTGACCACAGAAAAATATTTCAGAAAAATACCAAAGAATTAGATAAAAAAGAATGTAGCAGAATTGAAATATAAAAGACCGAAGATATTTTTAAATCAGCATTTTACAGAGATGCTTCCAAATATGCACCTAGGTATCCATCTCCATGGCCCAATTTTGAAAGCTGTTGACTATACAGATACTCCAGATGACTTCAGGGAAAATGGCTAGATATTTAGAGGTGTTGAAAATCTTGCCAGTTCCTAACATATCTACTTGCACAAAAAGAAGAAAAAGGTGTTCCTCTGAGAGGAACATTTGCAAAAGCCTATTCAGTATAAATACCACAGAATACTCAGTATCATGTCATCTACCCAGTAGCACCAAACAGTATGAATTGTCCTCTTGACACAGTCTGTTAATAACAGATGAAAGCTTTCTTTTTTTTTTTTTTTTTCAGCTTGAGTAAATCTGTGCAGTGAACAACAACAGCATCCCAAGCACAAATAATAGAGGACTATATTTGGTGTTACCCTAATTCTACATTACTCAGTATGGATATTTCAGAGTATCCTGAGCTCACGCTACATGGCAGCTTGAAGGAAAACAGTTTATTTTTTTCTACCAAACTGCCACTGAGAAAGTGAAAAAGAAAAGCTTGTTTATCAAAATAGTGTTTAATATGATATTGGGCAGAGTGGAGCAGGTGCTACCATGCTGTTGTGGTGCATGGAGGGTCATATGCAACTTTAGGTACCTCATAAAAATAGCAAGTTTACACTACAGGTTCCATTAATTACCAACTACAGGAGATTAACTGGATGTAAAGCAGTAAAGTCATCCCAGAAAGCAGTTGTCATTGCTTTGTGGCAACCTGTTGGTGTGAGAATTGTGTTTATACTATAAATCCTCACAGACCACATTTCTTCTTAACTTTCTGCCAGATGCAAGTCAATGTGTAGTCACTTCGGAGAAAACGGAAGAACTGCATAAAACTGGTTTACCCTTACCAATCTGTTGAGCTAAGAAATGTATTTATTATGAGAGGATCAGCTAAGGCCACCAATACTACAAGATTTTGTTCAGGCAAAAAATCTATTGATTTTTCTGATCATTTAAGATGGGTTAGAATAAACACTTTTACAGCAGAAGCAGGCAGTAGGAACAATGCTGGCATTGCTTTTCTTCACATTGTCAATATCCTAAAAATAAATATAAAGCACACATCTAGTAGTAATAAACAAATAAAGCTTGTTACTTCTAATTAGCCATATTGACATTCTGTAGTAGTATGTATACAAGTTGAAGTATAAGAACTGTTTAGGGCAGATTCATTACTCCTGCTTGGTAGTTTTTCATCCAGTTAAGACTTATGTACCTCTTCAAAACACATTGGTGTGATAAAACACTGCAAAAGTGCGTAGAGAAGTAGTGGTTTAGGTAGGATTTGTTTGTTTTTTTTTTTTTTTTAATTTTTAATAAAATTATCTAGTATAATGTTGCCTTTTAAGTGACCTGATGACAACCTAATCCATTTACTTGGCATCAATCCTCAACAGAGAGCAACAGATTGAAGATTGTTCCACCTTATAGCAGAACCTTCTCTTTTGCTTTGATAAAAAGTTTTCCACAGAACAGGCCAAATCCTGGCAGCATCTTGTGGTATGGCTGTTGCTTAATACCCTGATGTTTGTTATGTTGACAAGATCTCCCAAGGATCCTTCCTTGATGAGTATTCAAAGGCCTTAATACAACCTAATCTATTTTTAATTCCTTTAATTCCTTTTAATTCCTATTTTTATAAGCACAGCTACATCTTTGCGGTGCAAACTAAAACATGAATATTACTTAGTCCAGAAAATATTTGCCAAAGTCTACTGGCAAGTGTTAAAGTAGTTCTGAATAGGTTAAACTCAGAGCATCTTTACTCTAGGCTGCAGAAATGACCTTAATACTTGCTTTTTATCTAGCATATTAAAAATTTAAAGGAGAAGGAAATTCCAAGTAAGAAGCTGTGGCTGAAGGGAATGGTTTGTCATTTTCAGTACTGCCAGAAATGCCCTCTATTGGATAATCGTTTAAATCTTGTATTATTTCCATAGGTAGAAAATCTTAAGAATGCAATCATCTACAGCAAATAAAGGACAAATGAAAACAAATATACATATATATACATATATATATATACACACGCATAATATACACACACCTTTGTTCTTCAAAACTTCATGAACAAATTCTGAAAATAAAAGAAGTTCCTGAAAAGAGTCCTATCTTTAAGCAAAAGTAAAAGCATGTATTTGTGAGGAGCTTTTTCTAACCAGGAATTTAAATCAGCCTTTGTAGATAAAAATTTTCTAGTCTTCTATGTCTCTCACTCTACAGGCACACTGGTACTATTTAGGAATGGCATAACTTTGTGTAAAATACAATTACAGCTCTCAAATATTAATGTCAAGTGTTTTATAATTGTTACATAAATACTTTAGACCATAAGTGTTTAAATGGAACTCGATAATGCAGAAAGATAAAATTATCTGTCAGAAATTAAGCAGCTGATTGCGGTCATAGTGGATGACTAATGTCATCCATCCTCCTCCTTCTACACAGACTGAAGCAAATTCTACTTTTCAACAATCAGAAGAGTGTCTTATGAAAACTGCATGTAGGGCTACCATAATTGCTTTTGTAATTTCATTGATAATCAAATTGTAATTCCATTGATAATACTGCACTTTCTTTGAATATAAGCTTTGGAACTCCCTCCCTCACCAAATTAAAAAAAAAATTAAAATAAAAAAGGCTTCAGAATTATACATTCTCTCCAAGAAATCTACACCCTGCACAGATATCATTATTTAGCTTTCAGAAGACTAACAATTCACACATTGGGTGGGTTGTCTATTCCAGGTCACACAATTTATCAGTTTGCCTTAAAAATGGGACACAGAAGAAGAAGCTGAGACCCACCCTGAACAGTGAGCTTTGTCTAAGTGGGATATAGTGTATTGTTTGGCATATGTGACATTCATTTAGAAAATGGCACTGGAAAGAAGAAGATTCCCATTTATTAATTTACTGACAGTTACTAACATAGACTAAGAATCTCTCAGTACGTAACGGTGTGCATAACTATAACACTAAGAATCTCTTAGCGCATTAGCTGTGCATAACGGTTGCACAACTGGGAGGAAACTGGTGGTAGGGAACCTGGGGATGGATCTGTTGCTGTGAAGGGTCACATGTGCTCTGAAGATAAGCAAAGAGTGGGGCCATAGGGCATAGGGCAATACTGGATAAAAAAAGGCTGAGTTTGTCCATTAAGTGATGAAAGTGAAAGTGAGTTCTGTCCATGCCAACTTGAATGGACGGTGGGGTCTGGGTCTCCCCATACATTTGTGTCCCTCCTGTTCACTCTGGGCTGGGTAGTGTGAAATACATGACCATGAAGAGTGACAGCAGAACCTGTCCTAAGCTGATTCCTCCTAAGAGCCGGGAGTCTTCACCTAGTCCTACCACTGCAGCTGTATAAGAGCAACTCAACACACATTCCAGCTTGCACTGGGATGTCTTTGAGGGTGTTTTATTAATTCATAAGAAGATGATGCTGCAGGAGTAAAAACATCATGGCTGTTTAACTGCAGCTGTGGTACCACAGTCGTCAGCCTGATGCAACCTGAGGTATGTGCTTGACTGTTAAAAAAACAATTGACCATCTCTGACAACAGATTCTTCTTTAAGGGCATATAAACAACCTCTTAGCAGGGTCATCCAATTCAGTCTTGATCTTTTTTCCTATATGTGATGAAAATAACAGAACTGTGTAAACAACTAGATGTGAACTGCTATACACAAAGTTAGGAAAAGATAGTTGTGTTGTAGGTCTTTCTTAAACGCCTTCTTAAATTCTCATTGAACTGTGGAGTTTTGATATTTCTTGGCATATCTTCATGTTCAAAGTACTCTTAGATAATTATCATCTGCTTGCCTGAATTTGCAGCTTAAACAAGAAAGTTGGTTTTCTTTGTCTTAATAATGCCTCCATTAATTTTTATGGAACTAATTCAGTTCAATAGTGTTTCAAGAACAGACTGTTTCTTTTAATCTAGAATCCTCTGGCAACACACTGATGTCATAGAATTCATATGAATCAGAATTTCAGCTAGCCCAAGGCTCTTTCTCATAAAAGAAAGGAAAGGAAACTCACCAAACATATATGAGCGTTTAATGTCTGTGATATGAAAAATGAGACACTTAATATGATATATAGAAAAAAAAAACTTGCTTAGAATTCCTGGTAAGTCATTTTCAGTTTAAATTCAAACTCTCTTTCGTACTCTGTCTCAAAGAGAATGTTAGAGAAAGCTCTTTCAGTTTATACTGTACTTACTGGAATGTCTTTTTCTGTATAGTGCAGCTTTAAGATAATCAGTATTTTTTATTTTGCTTCTTGACACCTGAAGTGTCTTTTGATTAATAGATTAATAGAGAAAATTAATAGAGAAATCAGTGTGTGATTTTTCTCAAAAAAAAAGCCAAATAAGCTCTTGAAAAAATATGAGTTTGTAATTTCATCACAAATATTGTTGATAAAATATGTTCCATTCATTTCCTTTGTTTGCCAGTGCTATTTCAGTTGAAAGCATACCAGTGATTCTTAGACAAGTTTCAAGACTTTATCTAATTCTTGCAATATTATTTGAAATGAAAAGACAACAAAAACTGTTCCATCCCAAAGAGTAAGCTTGCACAACTAGGATCTTTGGTTGTAGGCCTTCCAGAATTTGAAATTGACCCAAACAGAAGCTTATAGTGTTCACTAAATGGAAAACACTTCCATGTCAACAAGAAATCTAAGAAATATTTATCTAGAAAGTCATACTTCTCAAAGAAAAGACTTCATCTTCTTCTAACTTCAAGCAGGAGCACAATTGCTTTGCACATCCAAACAATTTGTCTTTGACTGTAGCAAGCTTTGTAACACAAAGAGAAGGATGAACATACCTTCTAAAGCTGTATGTCTCAGGCATACATTTGAAGTCATAATCTCAAATAATTGCCTTTCCAAAACCGCCTTTAATGTGGCTGTTGCTTACAAACTGTTACTTACGAAATGTGAAACACTGAGATCAAAGGCCAAATCCTCACCCATGGAAGACCTCTGATATTTTAGTACTGATTTAGATAATGCATTTTCATGTCCCAACTCTTACTTTAGGAAGTAAACTTAAACTTAGTAAATGCGGGTGTTTTCATCCATTTTCATGGAAACTGATGGAATTGAATGCTGGCTCTGGTACTTAATAACTTACTGAATTACTTCTCCAAAGGCATATAAAAATGGAGCAAAATTAGGCATATCAATCATATTTTGATAACATGTAAGAAAAGAAAGAAATAATTAAATCAGAACATATTTAAGAGGGAAAGATGTTGATTTAAGGTTTTCAGACTCATTTTTCCTGTCAGACCATTTTTTTTTTTCAGTACTGCATAGAATACAGCTAATCCACATATAAATAATGCTTTTAAAGATACAATTTTGTGCATTTCTGAGTGATTTCTGACTTCTATTAGCATCACAGGTCTCCAACTTTACAAATCCTGGTGTTAAGCACTCAAATATGTTTCATTTCAGTAGAAGAGAGTTAAAAACAAAGGTACCAAATTGGGATCTCGTCTTTAAGGAGAGCATTGAACTGAATTCCTTGTTCTTTCAGAAAACTATGCACAGATACAATCATTGTGAAAGTAAACCCTGAAGTCAGTTTTCAAGAGTAATTCTGACTGCTACTTCAGTTTTGTTTATAAATAGAACCTAGTGTATGAATGAATGCAATAATTGAGGTTTCATAGTGACTATATTGTAATTTAGTGATGACTCATGAACTCTTTTTTTTTGTTTGTTTCATGCTCTATTTTTATAAAAAGATCTCCAATTCCTCCAAAAGTGAATACGGAAGTAACTGTTTTGTCACACTAGCTAGCTGAAAGAATCCAGAACTATGTCAGCGATATCAACTACTCCATTTTCCACACAGCAAGCACAGTAAGAGTGCAAGCATGTTTATGAATCATGTGCTTCCTGACAAAAAAAAAAAAACATACCTAATATAACAGAACAGTGACCGCTACATGGAGCTCTGCTCTTTGAATTAAGAGAAGAGAGAAGAAGAAGGAAAAAAAAAAAAAAAAAAAAAGGAATACAAGAAAAAATAACTTGATCTTCAACTGCATAGTAATAGCACTAAGCATACTTGATTTCTATAGACTGAAGAGTAGGTTCAAATCAACTTACATATTTCTTTCCACTTCCTCTTCCAGGATATTACACATCTTTACACTCTGAATATTTTCCAGATTCTCAGATCCTTTTTTCCAGATAAATGGAGAAATTCTTTGATTTGTATTTCAATCTCACCAGTCATCTGAAGGCTGATCTGCAAATTATGATCCTACCTTGGATGTGACAAAAAACCTTGGTCAGAGTGACTGACTGCACGACATCTACGACACCCTGAAACGAATCGGTAATCTTAGAGTTATCTGGAATAGTGGTATGATGTTGCTTTTAGAGATAAAGTTGAAGTTTAACAGTTCATCAAATTTTACTAGCTAGATCTCTGTCTGGCATTTAAAGAACTAACAAATTCGATAGTATCTATTAACGAATAAAAATATGTTCATGCACATATATACAGATTGTCATGAAAAAACATTCATACGCTTTCACATAGTTTCAGTGTTGTTCTGTAATATAGTAAGTACTTTCTAAATACAACAGTTCCTCTGCTCCTGGAACTTTCTAGTAAACCTCCAGGGAACAGAGAGTAAGAAAATTCCAATTCTGTATTAAGAAGGATAAATTCTTTATTCAAGTAATTCTTTCTAAAGCATGAGTCTAGGGATCTTAACAGAGATGGAATACATGCCTTTATTTAAAGCACTCAAGTGCAAGAAAGTGAGGAGAAATGTTTTAAAGGCTTCACTTTTTTTTTTCCTCTGGAATTATATATCAACCATTATTGCTCATGTCCTCGATTGATTTTTTCTTCAGAATTTTCCCTATAACTTCAGAATTTTCCCTATAACTTACTCTCATAGAAACTGGTCTTCTCTGTTGCTTCAGCAGTTTTCCTAGTTATAAAAATTAGGCCCTCCAAACACAAAACAGAAACAGTATCATGTAAAATAGGCAATCAATCAGAGTATTTTTACAGGGTGGGATATTTTGTGCAGGACAAGCTGCTTCTGATTTGAAATGTCTTTGACTTTCAGCTGCAAATATACTTTTCAGCAGCAGACAATAAATTTTTACTAATGAGGAACAAGATAAGGCAGACTGATATTCGCAATGATCTTTCCAGTTCAAACACCAAATGCATACCCTCTGATGTGTGAGAGAAAAGGATCACCCCAGACTGTCTCCGTTCAGAACCGTATCGCGTGTTGTGTGCTCTAGTGAATCTAGAAGAAGCTGCAGCTGTGTAAGTTATGTGAGAAATGCTGGTAAATTGATGCCATGGTTTAACTTTCATGTGCAATCTGATGGAAGAAGAAAAAAAAATGATGAAAAGGTTTAGCGCTATACCTTTTGCAATTAGATTGGCCAAGGAATCAACTATTGTCTCATTACAGCAAGTACATACTGCTTACAAGTACATACTTGATAACAGCAAGTACATACTACATACATACTGCTGGAGAGAGTCCAGCGCAGGGCTACAAGGATCCTCAGGGGCCTGGAACATCTGCCCTGTGAGCAAAGGCTGAGGGAGCTGGGCCTGTTCAGCCTGGAGAAGAGAAGGCTGAGGGGGGACCTGATCAGTGTCTATAAATACCTCAAGGGAGGCAGTGAGGAGGA
>VZSG01000933.1:85216-114892 GCA_013398315.1 Nothoprocta pentlandii
GTCTCCTTCTCTGTAGATCTTTAAAACCCACTTGGATTCAGCCCTGTGCCACGTGCTCTAGGTGACCCTGCGTGTGCAGGGGGGTTGGACTCGATGACCTCTGAGGTCCCTTCCAACCTTAAGCATTCTGTGATTCTATGATACCATTGTTAGACCTGAGCCTAAGGCATGGCTTTAAGTTTTCCATTTATGCAGTTATATCTCAGTGAGCATTTGTTTAAAATATCAATCAAGAATAAGAAACAGAATTAATGCTTTCTATACCATTTTTCATAAAATCTAAGTTTAAAAAAAAAAGGACTTTTTGGAGGGCTTGAGAATCAACTACAGCATTCAATTTCCGCTGTAACTTACCATTATTCCCGAGGACTTCTAAATATTACATAGCAAAGTTATCCTTATCCCATATTTCCAAGTGGAATAGCCCCGAGTTCTCCAGGGGCAACTCCGTCCTACTCTAGGGAGAGGGAGAGAAACAATTTACAAAGTCAGTTCTTGCTTCAAGTGGCTGTTAATGGCTGTGGCAGTTTGTACGAAACCATTCGAACACATATGTAAGAGCAGATATAACACCAGACACCTAAGCATCTGTTAATCTCATGCTCAGGTTAGGACTTTATGGACTGCTGAGATCACTCCTGAGCAGTGCTCTGCTTTTCCTCCCTGCTCGTAATGCCAGAGCACTTCTGTAAATAAGGCAAATCATCCTTCAGGACAGTTTGCAAGTTTACTCATAGTTAATTTCTGCCAGGCTTGTTTTCTTGCCTTGAATGCCTTGCAACAGCTCTAACTTGCATATGATCTTCAGTGTAATCTCTTTGTGGAGATGTGGTTATTGGTTATGTGGTTATTAAAAAAAAAAATCCAGTTGAAAGTAGGTGCTCTGAGCCAGGAGCATCAGCTTGAAATATTTCACAGAATCACAGGGGAAGATCTCCAAAGAAGGAGACCTTCCTGGGCAGCCTGTTCCAGGACTCTGTCACCCTCACAGGAAAGAAGTTCCTCCTCACACGGAGCTTCCTGTGTTTCAACTTGTACCCACTGCCACTTGTCCTATCACTGGCCACGACCGAGAAGAGTTCTGCAAGTCCCTCTTGTAGAACTGCAGTATGCAGCCTCTGTCACTGATACCTGAGAAGGGATCAGAGCCCTGGAGGTGGCCGCAGCCCCAGGGGCATCAGGCACTGCAGTGGGGACAGGACCAGGCGGGGTGTCCGGAGGCTGGGGCTGGGCACCTCAGGGACAGGCACAAGGAGGGCTGGGACACAGCAAGGCCATAGCTAATCTGTGGCCAAAGCAGTAGACACTGCGCTGAAAAAACAACTCTGTTTGGTGAAATGTTGGTGGGGGCTGGTCATTGCCACCAGCCCTGCTCCCAACATGTTCCACAGAACAGGACCAGTCATGGCCCTGCTCATTTTGAGCTTGGCAATAAATCTGTCCAGGAGTAGTAACCAGGCACTTAGAAAAGCTTTAAAATGTAAAGTTCTTGAACTCAAACTTTAACACTAAATTAAAAAAAAAATGAAAATATCGAGTGCATCCCTATCGTCATGTACCTCGTGTCAGACACAGGTACATCTTCTTACACATTGCTTGTATACCAGTTTTCAGTATCAGGATGATACTCTAGACTTTGAGGGGAAAGACTGTGTTTGTCTAAGATACAAAATGAATAATAAAGCCATTTCTTTCCAGATTTTTAGGATTTTTCTGATTTTGAAATTTGCAAGAAAAGAATTTTTTAAAGACCTATCTTCCCTCTTTTTATCCTTACTCAAAAAAAAAAATAAAGGAGTGAATAGAAAATACCTCATTTAAACAACAAAACTTTACACTATCAAGAGAAAAACCTTTTTCTGTCTATTGCCATCTCCCGTGCTATAATATTTAAAATAGACTGTCCATTTCTCAGAATGAAGACACCACATGTAGTTCTGTTCTCAGATTGAAGAAGAGCTTCCTCTCTCTCTGTCTTCAGTCTTATTAAGCCAGGATATAATGAAAAGATCTATGAAGCAATCCGTTCTGTGTTCTCATGGCCACTTTAGATCACAGCTAAATCTCAGTAATAAGTAAACATAGAAGAAGGATTATTGCCTAACAAACATGCATACAATGTTTGATTGCTAGGATACTGTAAAAAGAAGAGTCCACATACAATACTATATAATAGCAGGCCTCTCACATAAATATTTTGCATTTTGCAGTCCTGCTTATCCAAATCTCCCAGGGTACAGTGGACATCTGGTATATAGAGCATGGACTATCAGCTACCAGAAGATATATTCTGTCCTCTAGACCCCTATTCAATACCTTTTCATTGATGGTATTGAAATTGGTGGGAAATTGATGGTTAGAAATTTTATTATAAGGCAAATTACAGTAGAGACAACATCCAAACCCCTTCCTTTAATTCAAGGAAAGGCGCCTGAACAGTTGTCTAAATATCATTTTTGTGTGGATTGCAGAGCAGAGCTTAAAGCCTTCCTGCACTGTGACTATGAAAATGGTGTTCAGGCACCTTGATACTTTGCATCTGTTATGCATTTACTTTTCAAAACTCTCAGAAAATAAAACGCCAGTTTTCATTTTGTGCACCATATGGCTCAGACATTTTAGATCTGCAGTTTAATGTCACAGACCTGGCAGTTTAGTTTTGCAGTGTTTTTCACTTAAAAATAAATATATAAATAAATAAAACTCTTTAATATCTAGCATTGTACCAAATAAAAGCTTCCATATATGACCTAGTGTGGTCCCAATTATAAATGCTGGCACAGAGATGTGTCCTAAGGAAATGAACTTCTAGGTTCTAGGACACAAGACTACCATAATTCACATGTGGAGATCACAGAAGAGCTGAGATTGAATGGAACCTCAGAGATCATTTAGTCCAATCCCTTTGCTCAAACAGGGTCACGTATAGCACATTGCACAGCATCACGTCCAGGTGGTTGTTGAATATATCCAGAGATCCCACAATCTCTCTAGGCAACCTGTGCCAGAGCTCTGTTACCTTCAAAGCAAAGAGGATTTTACTGAGTTGGAACATCCCATGCTTCAGGTTTTGTCCACTGCCTCTTGTCAACTGCCTCAGTCCACTGGCCACTACTGAAGAGTCTGACCCTATTCTCTTGATATCCTGCCTTAAGGCACACAGCATCACAGAATCACAAAACAGTTGAGGTTGGAAGGGACCTCTAGAGAACATCTAGCCTAACCTCCTTGCTCAAGCAGGGACACCCAAAGCACATGGTTCTAGGTTGCATCCAGGCAGGTGTGGAAGATCTCCAGAAAAGGAGCGTAGCCTCTTCGAGGGCTCTGTCAACTGGACAGTACGGAAGTTCTTCCTCACATGAAGATGGAACTTCCTGTGTGTCAGCTTAGACCCATTACCCCTTGTTTGGCCGCTAGTCACCACCGACAAGCGGCCACCCAGTTGTCCTTACCACCCAGTTGTCCAGTCTGTCCAGGTCCCTCTGGATGGCAGCACAGCCCTCAGGGCTATCAGCTCCTCCTCCCAGTTCAGTATCATCAGCAAACTTGCTGAGGGAGCACTCCAGCCCTTCATCCAGGTCATTAATGAATAAGTTGAACAGGACCGGACCGAGGACTGACCCCTGAGGGACACCACTAGCTGTAGGCCTCCAACTGGACTCTGCACCACTCATCATCACCCTCTGAGCTCTGCCATTCAGCCAGTTCCTAATCCACCTCCCTGTCCACTCATCTATCTCGTACTTCTGAACCTTGCTCAGGAGAATATTGTGAGGGATGGTGTCGAAAGCTTTGCTGAAGTCTAGATAGATGACATTCACTGCTCTCCTCTCATCTATCCAGCCAGACACTCCATGATAGAAGGTGATCAGGTTAGTCAAGCACAATTTCCCCTTAGTGAATCTATGCCTACCACTCCTGAGCACCTTCTTCTCCTCCACGTATCTGGAGACAGCAGCCAGGATGAGCTGTTTCATCATTTTTCGAGGGAAGGAGGTGAAATGTCTCGTGGTCACTTCAGCCAAGACTGACCCCAACCCTCACATTTCCCACTAGACCATCTCTGTTTGTTAGTATGAGATCATGGCCCAGCAATTGCACACACATCTCCAATTCCCCCGGTTTATTCCCCATGCTGCATGCATTTACATAGAGCCGTTTGAGTTGAGCTTCCAATGTGCCTCTCATTCTAGCTGCGGCAACTGTACTTTGACTATGTGGGCCTTCAGTAGTTCTTTTGCTGTTTAGCCTCTCCAGGCTTTGGGCATCCTTCACAGGCTATGGCTATGACATTAGGCTGCTGTAAGTGACATGACAGGCCATCGCCTACTTTATCATGTTTCCCCAATGATTTCCCTGTCCTCCCTCGAATCTTATTTAAAGCCCTCTTGATGAGCCCTGCTAGCTCATGACCCAGGGCTCTCTTTCTCCTTTGAGAAAGACAGATCCCATTACAGGCCACCATGCCTGCTGCTTCCCCTTGCCCAAGAAACCAAAGATGTGGTGATGACACCAGCCACAGAGCCATGTGTTGATATATCCTCTTATTTCTGTCTATATTGCTGCCAGCACCGAAAGCACTGACAATATTCAATGTGCAATTGGCACATTGGCAACCTTCTCTTCTGCAGGCTGAAAAGCCCCAGCTCTCTCAGATTCTCCTCATAAAAGAGATACTCCAGGTCCCTAATCATCTTTGTAGCCCTACGCTGGGCTCTGTCTAGCAGGTCTGTCTCCCTCGTGTTTGGAGGAGCCAAGAACTGGACACAGTTCTCCTGATGTGGCCTCACCAGGACTGAGTAGAGTGGCAGGATCAGTTCCCTTGGCTTACTGGTAACACTGTCTCTCATGCACCCCAGGAGACCACTGGCCTTCTTAGCACACTGATCGCTCATGGTCACCTGCTTGTCTACCAGGGCTTGGCTGAGATGCTCTGCAGCAGTCAACCCCTAGCCTGACCTGGTGCATACGGTTATTCCCACTCAGATACAGGACCCTGCACTTGCCTTTGTTGAACTTTATGAGGGTCCTCTCCACCCATATCTCCAGCATGTCCAGATCCCTCTGAATGGCAGCTCAGCCCTCCAGTGTATCTATCAGATCATCTAATAAGGGGTGTCTTATATGGTTACAACCTTTTCCTCAGTCAAGATCATGTTGTATCTTCTTTTTACCTGCAAGCTGCTGGAAGCTAGGATGCTTGTTATGTGCATCCAGACACAGCTTTGCACAACAGGGCTCTGATGTAGAGAGGGAGCCATAAAGGCAAAAACAACAGGCTTGTTTTTTCAGCTTCACTTCAGAGACTCTCGCTTAGGTTTTACATCTCCCTACTGCAGCTCTATTGAGGAAGAAATCTCCTTCCCAGCTGAGATATTACCTGACAGGCGCAAAGAGTAACTACTCCATATCTGGCTGGAAAGTATGGTTAGCTTGCTACTGTGCCCTACAGTAGTAATAAGCCCTGTCAGTAGTCATAAGCCCTTCAGAATAACAAGCTGGGGATGCATGCTTAGATGCACATATTCATCTGCATTTTATTAAGTAGTTTTCTGTGACTTATAGCTATATTAGTGCAGATACAAAGGCCAGAAGACAGTTTGTCTCTCAGTATCTCAGTATCTCTTCATCAAAAGCTTATAGGTAACTACAAATGCAAAGCTAGTCTTCACCTGCCACTTGTTAGCTGATGGTGGTACATTTACTGTTTTTACTAGGTAGTAAATCTCTTGGCTGTAACTTTTTACTGTTAATGTCTATTTCATTATTCACAGACATCAGAAATGTAAAACTCTAATTACAGTAGTTGCATAACAATTTACAGAAAGTCATGTATTGGACAATGTAATATGGGATTTAAAGTTTCTTATATATTATCTTCACTCAGATAAATCAGAACACTGTAATTCACAAAGCAGTAAATGATGCATCAAATCACTTCCCAATCTAAAATCATAGTAAAGGGAATGGGGTAAGGAAGTAATCTATATTACTGATGCTGTAAAATTGGCTAGCACACTTACATCAAGACTGAGAGTCAGATTTGCGATTTAAAAAGTTTTTTTTTAAAAAAAAGCTTTCTATTGTTTAACCATTCCCTTGTCTTAACCATTCTCAGACTATCTTAGCAGTTTATAATATTTTGAATAGAAAAATGAGCAATTGCTACCACATGCACAAAGATATACCACTCTATAGACTAATACTATTGTGCTTTCTGTACTCTTCATCATATCTTTTCTATGTATCTTGTTTTAACTTTTCATTTTTTTTTAGGGGTTCTGTAGTGCTTTTTTTTTCTACAACCCCTAATTGAATTGTCCAGAGATGCATAGCTTCTTCTCTCACATTTATTGAGATCCCAACACAATATTTGTTAAATGTTTTCCCTCAATGGTTATTGATGTATTAACACTAAACTCTACCTGCTAAATGTGCACTCTTTTGTGTATGTGTCTTCTTTTTTTTCCTTTTTTGCATTTTTGCATTAAGAGTTCTATGAACATTTTCAAATTGCAGTATCAAAAGTAAATTACACAGATATGTGGCTGTTCAGTTTAAAAGTCTTGTCAATTTGTCATCCTGGGATTTCACGTCCATCAATCTTATCACTGAAACATGCTATGTTCAGAACAATCAATGAAGTGTCCTGTCTATAAGAGAATAATAGCTTGTAGAAACCTGAGACCACTATTATAGGCAGTGGTTGCTATAAACTAATAGACAGAAAACAAATGAAAGGGCAAAAAGAAGCCCAGGAGAACCCTTAAAAAAAGGATAAAATGAAGCAAAAAGTCATTTGTCAAGCAAGGTAGAAACGAAACAATTTTAGTAAGAGAAAACAGAGGATGTTGGGTAACTACAGGGTGACAGAAAAGCATACAGTTGAAAGAAAATATGAAATATAGATAACATAAGGAACAGTTCGTAGTGTTCTTGTAGCTGTTCACACTTTACACTTTTATGCTTGTCAGTGGAAGTGAATCAAATTTTCAACGTAACAACAAAAAAAGGTATCCCCTTTCCTGCTCTATACCCCATACGGTCCCAAGGAGTGCAAAACACAAAGACTGAAAAGAAAAAAAAATACTCTCTGTGAAAGCATTTATAGCTTTTTTAACATATTATTTTGACCAACACTAAGATCTTTTTAAGACTGGTACACATGGATTCTACTAGATGAATGGTACTAAAAATTTAAGTCATTTTTATCTGCTAATGAGATGTGAGCCTATTCCCATGTGAGTAAATGTCAAGCTTGATCTAGAAGCAGAAGTGCTACAAGTGAGATAAGTCAGCAAGGACAAGTCAATGATTAACAAGTCCTTAGGTTTTTTGGTTAATTGTTACAGAAACACCTGATCAGCAGAAACTACCGATAAGCCAGTAATCACTGTCAGAAAGGCCAGTAAAGAAACACAAGTATTAATGACTTTCAGTCATTTCAAGTTTACTAGATACAGATGGCATTAAGTTTGCAGAGAGGTTTTTACCGTTTAAGATTGACCTTTTCTTTCAGGTAGATAAATTGGCAACAAGAGGCTAAAGAAGCCTATTTCTGTAGTTACAGGGCAGAGAAGGATAAAGGGAAAAAAATGATTTCTACCAGTACATGTGGTATTTAGAAGCTTAATTGCTGTTCAATTTCATTAGAAATATTTTTTTAATAAACATCTGTCCCTCAGAAGATTAATTTCTATCACAAATCTAATGGCAGTTGGCCTCTTAAACCCATGGGTGCCCTTCAGAATCAACCATGCAGCTTTGTAAATGATTTTACATTTATTACATTATGTATAAACTGTTGAGGATACACAGTGATGAGTTCATTTCATCTCTTATGTGTTATCAACTGATAAAATCAGAGGTTACTGCACACCCTGTTAACCAACATCCCTTACAACAGAGATGCTGTAATATGGGAATCCCCTATGGATTTCATTAGTTCAATATAAATCTGAAACTTGCAGACTCAGCAAGGTTGCCCATAGTAATTTCACTAGCCTTGCAGGGCAAGAGCATTGATTTGTTTCACTGGGATGAGGACAGAAAACCCACAAGAGCAGGAACTGTGTTTGGATGGAGGTCACTGACGTGCAGTCACAGACCAGAATGCAAGGCAATGTTGTTCCCGGCACATTTGGAAGAGAAAACAGTTTGACCAAAATGCACAAAATTGTCTGCGACTGGTATGCTTTTACTGGATCATGTTATAGAGTCACTGTCACTGTTGTGAAAGAAAGTGTAATCCATAATGCATAATCCATAAACAACAAAATGCAGAAATTGCAATATTCCGAATTAAAATTAGTTTCCAGATGTGAAAGGTCTTGCAGTTGTTTTCAGCTGGCAGAGAGAGCATTTTTCTTGATTTGCTGTGATATGAACATTTATATGAAGACTGAGCACTTGGTACTCTAGAGACAAGTGACTTGGATTCACTTAAAAGTCAAAAAAAAAGAGTCTTCCTGCTCTACAAACATTTGCTTTCTGCATTATTAGTGGCTCAATATAGCTCGTTTACCTTGCCCTTTGCTGTGGTACCTGAGCCCTAACAACACAGTAACTATTGAATCTGATTCACCAACAACTTTCTACTGTTTATTCTCCATAAAAGAAAGGGGTTGTACCATCTTAGTTTGACTAATAGCCAGTTAATTCAATCTTTGCTACTTTTTTGTCTAAAATTGAATCAAGGAAATGCCCTGGATGTTTCAATGATGTGTTTTGAGGAGGTGCACAAATTTTTGTCCTTTGAGGAATGGCAGAGAAAATCCTCTCCCCACACAGGTGAACCTTCCCTTACAGCAGATACTTCCCAGTGTCTAACAGAAGTGCCTAGCAAGGATTTTCTGGCAAAATCTTAGATAACTATCTAATCATCCTGCTCCCAAATTAGAAAGGCTATTTTTCCTCTAAATTTGATTTAAAAATATTAAAAAGAAGAGAATTATCACACTTCAGAGAGGCTCTGGCATATGTTTTATACACCATTACACTTGTCTGGGTCTGAGTCTTCACATGGGACCTGTCTACAGTGCAAGTGAAATGTGTCATTTCCAGCAGAGGCATCCCCAAGCCAAATTTAACCTACACAGCCCAACACAGCAATTAAAATACAAATCTGCAGGAGACACTGAACAAATATTGAGGTTTCTAGCAGGAGCTCCAATTGCATCTGACACATTTTGCTGCTGCTGCTGCTATCCAGGCTCCATTAAAACTCCTCTTATGGTGCTTAATTTTTTATTTCTCAATAACTGCTAATGTCCAGTACTTGAGACAACTTAAAGCCCTGTTTTAAAAACTGTCTGAAGCTCTTACCTGCCTCTTTGTCTCCTACAGATTCTTCTTAGAGCATCACAGAATTTAATCCTTTTTCCTTTCTTCCAGAGCCTGCAGCTGAGATACTCACCTTCCAAGGGCAGATTTTCCTACAGGTTTTGGAAGATGGTCTTCCTGCCATCCCCCCCTAGAACGGTCTGCTAATGCTTATCTCTGAGGGAAGCAAAGCATGTGACCCTCCATTTAGGAGATAAGAGTCTATGCATCTGCAGCTCTGAGAACTGTATTTCTTTAGGAGTAGCTCATACCTCCTTCTCTAGAAACAGACCTTTTTTCTTTCACCACTTTTGCAATGCATCATCAAAATGTTTATGCAGAAGTGTCACTGCTGCAATATATTTTTGTTAGAAAGCTCTAAAAAGACATTCTGGGGGGATTTGCCTATTTGCATTTGTAAATCAAACATTCACAAAACTCAGAGGCTCAAGGTATCTTGAGCAAACAGACTCAGGTTATACAGACACAAATATGCATGCAGACCAGAAGCAAGGAACAACAGAAATGCAAAGAAATGGAATAGGATACTAGCAGAGGAAGAAGTTTTTGTCTAGAGACATGCTGTTTAAAGTGCATGAATGAAATCTGCTCTTCTCAGCTATTTCTCATATCTGTTTCTATACATTAATAATAACATTGCAGAAAACTCAGGAAAAGCGGTTTTGTACTCAAATGTAAGGATTTTTCTACTACTTAGTTGCTCTCCCCCAAAAGGGGGGGAATTTAAATGCTTTCTCTACTCAATGCAAGGAAATAGCTCCCCTGCAATTTGCACACTAATGCAGTAGAAGTCCCTACACCCACCTTGTCTAGCTGAGGTCTGCAGAGGATATTGTTAGAAATGTTAAAGCAAAATATATAAAGGAATCCATAACTGGTAACAGTATTTTAATGTACAATCAGTTAAGAGGACAAGATTTACTGTAGGCAAGTATTAGCTTTTCCCTTCTCCATAAGAATTTTAATTTTATTTTCTGATTAAAAGATTTCAAAAGCTGGAAGAGAAGATGGTAAATAACAGTAAATAATTCACTGTCGTTCACCTTGGGATATTGCAGACCAGACAAACTTCCCTGCTTTAATAGACATGTTCACATTGGATCCCCAACTGGTGTAAATCAGAGTGATTCAATGACTTTACTGGACCAGCACCAGATCCAATCAAGATTGTAGTCTGTATCAATCAAACTCTCCAACTTTTTACACTAAGTGGTAAAATAACCATGCAAGCCAGAGAAACCTACAGTTGTTTTGCCTTTGACTGCTCTGGGGCAACGTTGCTCCCTGCAATGGGGAGTTTGAGTTAAACTCTGTCTGGTCCTTAAATAATTTCAAAGTGCATGAAATTACATTTAAAAATAACCTACATGTATTAGGTATATTCTGATTTGATAGCAGATTAATAACTCTAATTTCATTAATTTTCAATACTCTTTTTTTTTTTTTGGTACTTTATTTCCTATCAGTGATATGCTGAGTCTGTTCAGATGGTTTTACAGATTATGACAATGCCAAAATACTTTTTTATTTAAAACATTAACTTTCTATATTTTCTTTAAAATGTTCTGATCTCCATTTTTTTTTCTTGTTCATTCTAAGTTAGTAAAAATTAAACGGACTGTCACTGTTATTGGTGTATGAGGTTCAGTTTCTAATGTGGTTATTAAAGAAAATGCTTTGTTGAAAAGCTTGCATTATTTATCTGAAAGAATAATGAAATCATAACAACTGTACACTTGTGGTACTAGATGAATTTCAGTTGAAGAAATGTTATACCTTCTTGAGATACTGGGGACATTTGGGGATCAGGGTTAAGTGAAAGGCATTATTACATTAATAAATTACCTCCAATTAAAGAAATTCTGCACAAACCTTTTTTTTTTTTTTTTTCCTAAGTGACATGGTATTGCATGCAGTATATCTGCAAAGTTCTTCTCTAACAGCCTTCACTGTCTCCCAGATTTCCAGTGATCTCCATCACCACATATATGAATTTATATCCTTCCCCACCAGGTGAAGAGACCAAGTCCATCCACCTTAAGCTAGAGAAGAGGTGATGCAGTATCAAGTTAGTACCTCTATAAAAGCTTTCTTTGCACAGGGAGAGGAAAACAGATGGTTCAGGCAGAACATCCTCTGTAGAGGAGATTAGGGGTGCTGCTTCATTCTCATCTGATAACATTTAATGCACTTAGTTCAGTTCTGACTGAAGTCCATCTTTGCTAAGCAGATATAATAAGGATACTGCAGGTTAATTTTGCCTTTTCAAAAGCTACTGCATTGATAGCAAAGGGTGAAGACATCAGAATCACTACTCATTCAATCAGTTTACAGATTAGATCTTCTGCTTTCTCCACTGCTATGATGTACAATACTGCAGGGTGGAAACTGAGCTCAAGATTTTGCTATGCGAATCGAAGAAATAGCATATAATCACTGAGCATAAGCAGCTTTTACAGCTCTGTTTCATGGACTGCAAAGTCTGGGCTATGATGTTTATGAAATTTTCTTTTTTTCCACCATATCTGCAGAAGTGAACACATTTTTCAGAAAGCAACTCCTGAAGCACTGAAAATTAGTCTGCTTATTAGATAATAATAATAGTAAGAATGAGGTACTTCAATAGGAGCAGTGTTGTTTTTCATTTCTGGTCTGCAAACTGTAATGGTTCAGATGAAGAACTACAATAATCGCCTCAGCTTGCCCCATTTAAAAATTGGAGCTCTTACCTACCAACATTTGAGCATTGTTTTTCCTTTGCATATTGCAGTAGATTAAAATCAAAAAAGATATGTTAGAATGCTTTATGCACAAGACTTTGTGCATCCCTTTTTTATTGAAGGTGTAAGAAGGATTTCCTCTTCTAAAATAAAAACATGTAGGACATTTTGGCCCTGATTCAGGAAAGCACTTCAGCATCCATTAGAAATCCATTAACTTCAATGTAATAACAGTTAACACATAGAAAGTACTTTGCTGAATAAAGACTCTTTAGTCAGATCAACATATGACATCTGAAAACTTGTTTTCCTAAAAAATGGAAAGAGACTTTTACAAAGATATCACATTTCTCAATTATAAACTGATCTTGCATTGAACAACTACTGTAAACACAGGCTCTAAATTTTAGCCATTTTCATCTATTGTTAATTAATTTAGTTCTCACGATTCATAACATGTCATAAGCAAATTTTGAACTCTTTTGACACCCATAGAATAATAGAGTTTGCCACATTCTACTCGGGCAGTTCTAAACAGCTACACCTGCTATACTGCATATTAACTTCCTAATGGAGAAGAGTATTTTGTCATATATGATTTCTAAAGCACTCTGTTAAGCTTTTGCTTTACAGATTACAGGCTATTCATATCCTGTTAGCTTTCTTAGATCAAATTAAGCTGATATTATGGAATGTAACATGATATCTGCAAAGATACAAGTGTAATTTATCTCCACCTTGGGATGGCAGACTGTCAGCATTTCTACACAAGGAAGGCTTGATATTCCTCTCTCACAATTCTACCTCACGAAAATTTCACTAGCTTCATTGGAGTTCCTCCAAGTGTTGGCTCACAGGAGCCACGAGGCAGTTAGGAATATTTCCACCCTTCGAAGCATTGAAAGCAGAGTGTCAGGGACCATTTTTTGGGGTGGTAGTATGTCAACAGCCATGAGAAAAATATGAAATTTCTGAAATGGTGTCCATTTCAAAGGCTAAACAATTGTTCATAACGACAGAACTTTTGAGTTCCCATAACTGGACAGGAGTAGAGAAAAAAACATCCACAGAAAGCATGACAATTTGCTCACATTCTCATTCTCCTTTAGGTTTTGCCTGCTTCTGAGAATAACATCATTGCAGTCCCAAACTACCTTACCTAGAGATCTTCACTATCCCACCTTTCTCGTTACAGCATCTCTCCCACTTTAGCAACTGATGCCAGTTGCTTACAGAAAGAACAGTTTCTTCACAGTCCATGTAGTTGCATGTAGGGAGCATTTGATCTTTTGTCCTTATTCAAGAAACAACCTACTTGATCTTCATTAATTTATTCTTCATCTTTCCAGAGTGCAAGGTAGTCAAAATTAACCTTTCAAAGATTCTTTAGCATTTAATTTCAACCATGGCCATAACTGATAAAGAAAGGTAATTCTGGTAACTCCACCTATCCTCGGGTCATGGGCGGCCCAGAGAGTGACAGTGCTGGCTCAGGGTGGAGGTAATCTCGAAGTATGAGAGCAGGACTTCAGCAGCACCAAATAAATTCAGCTTAAATAGCTAAAGACCAGCACTCTTACCAGAGTTTACCAGCACAAGTGGAGTTTGCTGTCTCCAGGAGTATTTGCACTCCCATACAGTAGCAAGATCAAGGAGGTTAGACATTCTTCAGTGGTGACTTTTTGGTGGGACAAGATACTTGTTCTGCCTCCTTTTGCCAGCTATAACAAAGATGCAGGACTGGCCATGCTGGAGGCAGATAGAGTTAGATCAGTTAGATCAGATCGTGCTGACGCGCATCTGGCACTGCTGTCTCAAGGGGCTAACACTGTCTCTCCATTGCATCTAGAGATGCAATAACACTGCCTGTGGCCTACCACTTCTGTAGGTTTGGGGGAGCATTACTGACATAGCTTTCCTCACCAAAAAAGACATTTTGCTTCTCACAGATAAATCTCTGTATCTGTGCAATTAGACCATCATTAGATTTTTGCACAGCTCAAGTACAGCTGCCAAAATATACTATGGTCAAAATAGTTGGCATGTTCTAGAAATTTACTTGGACTTCAGCAATACACAGTTTCGATGATCTTGAATGTATTTCACAGAATCACAGAATCTTAAAGGTTGGAAGGGACCTCTAGAGATCATCTAGTCCAACATTCCTGCTCAAGCAGGCAGACCTAGAGCATGTGGCACAGGGCGGCATCCAGGCAGGTTTGGAAGATCTCCAGAGAAGGAGACTCCACAGCCTCCCTGGGCAGCCTGTGCCAGGGCTCTGTGACCATCACAGGGAAGAAGTTCCTCCTCACCTGGAGATGGAAATTCCTGTGTTTCAACTTACACCCATTGCTCCTTGTCCTGTCACTGGCCACCACTGAGAAGAGCTTGGCCCCTTCCTCCCTACATTCTCCCTTCAGGTACTTATACATATTAATCAGATCCCCTCTCAGCCTTCTCTTCCCCAAGCTGAACAGGCCAAACTCAGTCTCTCCTCATACGAGAGATGCTCCAGTCCCTTAATCATCTTTGTCGCTCTCCGCTGGACCCTCTCTAGGAGCTCCATGTCCCTCTTGTCCTGCGGAGCCCAGAGCTGCCCCCAATACTCCAGGTTTGGCCTCCCCCGAGCTGAGCAGAGGGGCAGGATCCCCTCCCTCGCCCTGCTGGCAACACTCCTGGCCATGAGGGCACTGCTGACTGATAATTGCCTTTTTTCTATGTCTATATCTCTGCAAATAACTCTGCAAGAGGTTGTGGCTGCAACATTTTCTTCTGTGGCAAATAAGTATTTGTCTCTAGAAAAAAAAAAAAAAAAAGATATGTTTTGCAAGTAGTTAATATCCTATTAATGTGTAATAATAGGGGGGCGCATCTCATTCCCATTGGAGCATTGTAGTCTGAGAGAATTGTTTCATCCAGTTATCCAGTTCTATGGAAGAATTCTGGCAAATGACCAATTTGTGAATTAGGACCCTGCTCTTCATCAATAGCTGCATCTGAGCTAAGCTTGGTAGAATTATTTCTGAAAATACAGTGGCATTTTTATAGGCATCTTCTAGCATGAATTAATTTAAGCTAAGTTTTCAAATATAGGCACCCAAATTCCTAAATCCCTATAAGATTTATTACTTTATCTTCAGACTTTATAGATGCTAAAGATGCTATATATATGCTAAAGACTCAGAGTCTACAGGTTTCATTATTTTAGAAGAGAAATAGAGAAAATATGCAAGAAATTGAGGCTTTTGTTTTATAATAATTTTTAATTTACTTGCCAGATATTTAAAATACGTTAATTTGGTTAAATTTTGATTTTAATGAAATAGGACTATTCCCACTGATTTCAGCTGAATCATATTTTCCTTGACCATAAGAATTATTATTCGGATGTTTGGTGTTTATTTGGTATGTACCGACTTTCACTTAAATCATTTACATATTAACAGGTGCTATGGATTTTTTATATTAATATATATATTTACATTTTTGCTCATGTTGAGCACCTAATAAACACACTTGCAGCACCTGCAGCATTTGCAGTTATTATTGTTAGGATTACTCCAAAGGTCTTTAAGCCTGAATAAATGTGAATAAACTCAGAATTAATTTTTCTTCTGAACCAATTCAATAAATATCTACATTCCCATTAACTTCAGTGATATACTATCACACTGATTTACTGAATATAGGAATCTCTATTCTGGCTTCTACTGATGCTCTTTTAAAGATATTCTTTAACGTCATAGAGGCATTCCACAGCTGATTTGTGTGCATGGTTTAGAGGTGGGGAGTGAATGGGGAGGAATAAGCAATGTGATAGTCTTAAAAAAAAATCAGAACAGTAGTAGCCCTACATTGCAATAATAGTTTCCATTTCATGGATTTATAAGAGCCATGCAAGTTCCTGAAGGAATCCAGCATCCTCAAGCTTTTATCACAGCTGAGATATGATCCAGGGGTTAAATGGTCAATTATGAGCCTGCAACAGCCCATTGGGCAATTTTCCAGTCAGATACATCTACAGTCACAGTAGCTACATTCAGTAGTATCTAAAAATTTACACCATGCTCACAGAATATAAAATGACTGAAGGAAATTTTATACTTAAGGGAATGAGAACAGGACTGTCTAACCAGGAATGTCTTTTCTCCCTCCTTGTACTCCCCTGCCACACACACAGACACTAATCTGTGTATATTTAATGTTACTTAAACAATAGAATTAAATCATTTGCTTCTTATAAATGATGTTATTTTTCATAATTTTTGTATATTTGAGGATGATGACTGATGTGGCAAAATGGACCTCACAATTTTCCCTTAGAGACAATACAGCATGATCAGAGGTGCAAAAGTTATGTTAGTTTCCACAACTGAAATGCAGGCTTGCTTAGAAAATCAACCTGAGGGAAAACAAACAAACTAACTAACTAATTAACTATTTTAGCTGGCATTTTTTGTTTACCAACACAAATGGTTGCATCTGCAGAGCACAGCAAGGGCATCAAGGAGACACATAACAATGCAAGCTGCCAGCAAAATCCCATGCAACTGCTGCAGGCCTTTTAGTAGGAGCTTTTCATTTGGACCATCTGCTACCTGGAAATTCTGAAACAATTTCTTTAATATTGTCACATGCTAATAAAAAAATACATACTGAACTTCTAACCTATTATATGTGAAAGCAATCCAAAAAGCCTATATTGTACAGACCCAGGGGAAGAAAGAGGACTGTTCTCTGGACAGCCCATATCTCAGATCCTACATGACTTATTTCCAAGACCCTACCACTGTGTCATGGGGACCATTTATCTTTGGGAATTTCCACCAGAAGTGGTGTAGTCTGCTATTGCTACACGACACACATGCACATTCAGCATTTACAGTGGTAACAGATCTCCATTCTGTCTATTTATGATCTGACCATAGAGAGGAGTCCTTTTATATGGTCCTTTTATATCACCTGTCTCTACACAGCAGAGTAAAATATCAGGAAAAAAGAAAAAAAAAAAGGGAGAATAAATTGGTTTGAGATAGTTTGACATTTTTTTCCTTCAAGTCACCTTTTCTTTCTTTCTTTTTTGGAAATGCTTCTGAAATTCCTCTGGGTTACCCCAAAAAAGCAAGGAGACGAAATATCCTATAGTTCAGATTCAATTTGCTCAATTGTGCTGGAACAACACGGTGCTCCTGGTCTCTCAAATTGCAAGCATTTTTACTTTCATGTTTTCTGTTTTGCTCTCTTGAGCCTCCATAAACAAGACTCTACAAGACCATTTGCTTCATTTAAGACATTTTAACAGAATATTGAACAAAGCATTAGCTCCTCAAAGAGATCTACTGCATAATATATTTATGGGTTTTAAAACTGGTATGCGCTCAGACTATACAGATTTATGTTCCTGAGGAAAAAAGGACCTAATGGATATAATCTATAATAAGCATGTGAGATTGATAACCATATTTATTGATAGCAATAATCTATTAATAATTGAAATATGGTACCATTCCTATTATTTATATGCACTCTACCACATTTTTCATGTTTATTCTGCAATAGTTTATCAGTGTCATCTGTACTTGTACATTTCTACTACTTATGTTTTTACAGTGATATATTTTATAGGTACGTTGGATTTTTCCCTAGCGTTGAAATCCTTTGACAATCAAATACGAATGTTTAGTTAAAGTGTCTTAATTTTTCTTAAGAAAGCAGAGACAGTACAGATACAAAAAACATCCAACTCTAAAATAAACAAATAAATATAAATAAAACAGCAGGTAACTCAAGAAGGAAGTGAAAAAAAAAAAAAAAAAAAAAAAAAAAAAAAAAAAAAAAAAAAAAAAAAAAAAAAAAAAAAAAAAAAAAAAGGAGGGGGTAGAAAAGGAGAAGGAGAGGAAACATATTTATCAGAAAAATCCATCTATGGGACAAGATACTTGCACTACTTTCTTAATTTTGCTTGGTTCACATGCCATAGAACTAGCAAAAACCTGGCAACAAACTCCTTTCTGGGATATGGCTTTGCTTAATCAGGATTAATATCCAGGATCTGGAGTGAATATATCTAGCTTGTAGATGGGAAAATGTAGCATAAATGAGACAGAAGCAACAGCAGGGAGCAAGCCATTAAAATACAGGTCATAAAAAGAGCAGTGTATTCTAAGCTGATTGGTAAACTTATATATTCAAACCACATTTACAAATCCTCAGTTCAAATTCAGGACTTCGTTTGCCTTGAAGCTATAGCAGTTGGCCCCTGCTGACTCCAACATCAACATAATGATAAAAAATATGATTAAAAGCTAGATTCTTAGACTACATCCAATAAAATATGACATAAGTATACTCAATGGCAGTCCTAATATTAATCAGTGGTCATCTCGGCAGAAATTTTTACAAATTCTATGTGCTCATATGCACTCATTCATCATAAAAGAAGTTTAAGGGAAAAAATTCATATGAAACAAGAGCAGTATACACTGTCAATTATAAAGATAACACCACTAAAAGGGACTGCACAGTAGTTTCACACTATAAAATATATAAAGAGGCAACATTTACCTTCGGAAAGACCTTGTTTCTCTCCATCACACTGACTTGTTTGCTCACTGACTTGTTTTGCCCCAGGCCTACATCTGTGAGCTTGGAGGTGATCAGTTAAACCCTCCAGTGCTATTGCACAGGTACAGCACGCTTGCCAGGGGTCTGCGCCCCATCCCAGTCAGTCACAGTCCTGGCTCATCAACAGCATGTGCACCATCTACATCTAGTGCAAGAGAGAAGAAAGACTCGAGTATTGTACTAAAGGTTACAAAGGTCTCTTGTTAGTGGGCCCCTTAATAAGAGCCAGGTCTGATAAAACTATCGTATTATATAAAACTATTAGACTTACTGGCAGTCATGGTGCTGGAGCCATCACAGCTTCGGGTCATAGACAAAGGTCTACTAAACAGCCATGGTCTGTTTGGTCCAAGACTGACACAAGCCTGGCCAGCAGGGCTTTAGGGTGAGTATCTAGGGGCCTAACTCTCAAGAGAAGCCTTCAGAGAAAATTGAGCATTTTTAAGGTCTTCAAGAGACCCAGCCTAGCAGGATGCTGTGAAAACATTTCTTTTATCAAAACTCCCTCAGGTCAAAATTTATTAGCTACTTTCTTGAACAATGTTGCCAGAAGAGGCCCATATCTTCTCTTAACAGCCTAGTGAATGAAGCAGTCACGGAGATGAGGCAGATGGAGTTTTTTGCCCTCCTCAGTCTGATGATGTTCAAGCCGTGGAAGTACAATAAGCACCATGATATATGTCATCAAAAATAAAAATGAATTAAAATAAAATACTTAATACAGGAAAAAATGCTTAGGGATATAAATTGACATCCGTTTCCTCTAGCAGTTTAACCATTGAGCTCTCATGGTCATTTCTGACCCAATAAGTTTTATTCTGTTCTACCCAATCACAAAACGTAAAAAGGAGTGACAAAAAAAAAAACCTCTTTCCAAACACATGGTCAAGGGGCAGGAATTAGGGGCCTATAGGCTTCCACTCCAGTACTGCTCTAGCAAGTATCTTATAGATTAATACATTGCAAGCTGGACCTCACTAGCTCTTCAGCTTCTCCACACAAGTTTAAGATTTCAGCTAGCTTTCAGGTATTTTCCATCAGTCCACTCTACCTACACGTTGTCTAGAGCACTACTCTGAAGCATTGAACATCCTCAGAACTACAGAGATAGACATCAACGCTGGATTTCATATTGCACTCTTGCACCACACCTTTGAATAGCAGCTGTTCATAAAATCATAGAATCACAGAATGCCCAAGGTTGGAAGGGACCTCAGAGGTCATCGAGTCCAACCCCCCTGCACACGCAGGGTCACCTAGAGCACGTGGCACAGGGCTGCATCCAAGTGGGTTTTAAAGATCTCCAAAGAAGGAGACTCCACAACCTCTCTGGGCAGCCTGTTCCAGTGCTTTGTCACCCTCACTGTCAAGAAGAGTTTCCTTAAGTTCCTGTGGAACTTTTGGTGCCTCAGCTTGTGGCCGTTTCCTCTAGTCCTGTCGCTGACCCCACTGAAAAGAGGCCGCCCCCTCCTCCTCACTGCCTCCCTTGAGGTATTTATAGACACTGATCAGGTCCCCCCTCAGCCTTCTCTTCTCCAGGCTGAACAGGCCCAGCTCCCTCAGCCTTTGCTCACAGGGCAGATGTTCCAGGTCACTGATCATCTTCATAGCCCTAAATGTTTATTTGGTTCAAATTCTCTATCTTAAGTGGCATCGTATTAGCTTTTCCACACACTTCCCTACAGTATGCCAGAGGAGCAATAAAAAGCCTGTCTTTCAAGAACATCATGATACCAACATTACAGTAATTTCTCTACTACCTCATTTCAGACTTATTCAATTTTTAGCTCACTTAAAACATGTTTTTAATGAGGTACTAAGTCTTTCAATTAAAGATGAAGGCTGCAGAGAGACCTTTGCTCTGAACAGATGTGCTACTCAGAGATTTCTCCTTCTCCACTCCCCAGCTGTTAGCAACTTGTTTGCTGGAGGTTACCACCCTTGTAGAACAGTCTGTGTGAATGATGCATAATCAGCTTCTGGATAAGAAAGCTGAGTTAATTTACAGAGTTCGTATAGTGGTTTGAATTAACTCGCCTTATTTTGCCTGACCTGGATCAGGGAGTATTACAGGATCCTTTTAACTAAGTGTAACTGTGGGAGGTGGGAATTTCAAGCCGGTCAAGGAACACACCCGGCAGGGAGTAGGCAAATAATGCCTTCAGCAGATGCTGTTGCATTCAGAAGAGAACATCTGTCCATGAAAGAAAATGTAGTTCAAGAGGCAGTAAAAGGGTGGAATATTCACTTCCAAATTCATCAATCATTAAGAGCTTGATACAGATCGGGTGTTAACATATAAGTGTATTTTTATTGTATTAGACATAGTTAATAATTTCTGATCCAACAGAGACTTTGAGACATATGACAGATCAGGCTTGATCCAAAATAAACTTGGTAAAGATAACATTTTTCATTTTCAGGAAAAAAAGAATCATTTTAATCGCTTTGGACAATGCAAGTAACTTTGCATTATCTCAGTAAATTACTTTTTATCATACAAATACAGCATTTTGATCCAGACTCAGGTGCCCCAAACCAAACTAATCATCTTGTGGAATCAGAGTTGGACAAAGTTGCTCTGGGGTGGAGTCATTTTTTGCAAGGGAGTAGGAGGTGAAAGTGAATGCTTATTTTTTCATGATTATTTATAGAAAGATTTATACTTCTATTGTTTTTGAAAGTGTCTGATATCATCCTTTTATGGACAAGGACTGCTCCATAGAGCTGTATAGAAATTAAGGACTCCTCAACTTCTCACAGGTCCAAGCCATCAGCATTTTTACTTTTAATAACAGTGTGAGCTTCATAACTGACCATATACAAAAGTAAACTAATGGACTGAATAAGGATTCAATAACCCTTTTAAAAATCATATATTAAAGATAAAAATTTGAATATGCTACTGCAACATGTCATGACTGGGAAAGACTTTGATTTCCCTTAAGTTTTGTCTGTCTTGCCTATTGTCATCTGACCAAAACACCCAACCTTAAAGTGATAATGAGAGAACCAAATACTCTCAAACTATAACAGAAAAAGTT
Organism: Nothoprocta pentlandii; assembly: GCA_013398315.1. NCBI lineage: Eukaryota > Metazoa > Chordata > Aves > Tinamiformes > Tinamidae > Nothoprocta > Nothoprocta pentlandii. The sequence continues at coordinate 106,947 of VZSG01000933.1, forward strand.
AATCTATATCTGAATTTTGAAGCTATCACTAGGGAGTTCCAAAGAAAAAGGGTTTTTTTTCCCTTACAGCCTGTAATGCAGATTGCTTGAACTGTGTTGGATTTAAAACTTGATCCTATTTCAGATCAGAATCTTGCAGCTTAGGAACATCTCTATTTTGGGGCTGTCAACTAGACTACAGCTCCCTTTAGCACCTAAGATTAAAGGAAATGTATAAAACTCAATTAAGCTGAAGATACCTTTATACACAAGACACCCCTGTGTGGAGAAAAGCCCTTCTTTGCAAGTGTTCTCACAGGTGTGCTGTTGGCAGGGGAAACTTGCAGGAGAACAGCTCTCCTCTGGTGATCTGGAACTGTTTTTAGTTGACACACAGGACAATCTTTCCACATCCTGGCTGGTAATTTATGGTCCTTTCTCACTCTGTATGAATACTAAAGCTGTGAAATATCACAATTTTGAATTACAAGTTTGCAGATTTCTTTCTGTTTGTTAAATGTAGAAAAGTCAAGAGCTAGTTCAGCCCTCATGTTTGCACTGCAAATAGCCCATTCAACACTCTCTCAGCTATTTATTTTTAAAATATATAAATAAATGCTATTTCTATTATTATTTTTAATGTCCCAGACCTACTAACAGAATCAGGGCATGACTAACTGAAGTTATTCAACTCTACTAGAAAACACTGCCCTATCCCAAAAGATCTTTGAAATATTGGAACAAGTGAGCTTCATCTTCAGTGCCTGCATTTTGCATTTAAATTAAGTCTTTGGGAGCTGTATATCATAAGCACATTTGTAAATCAAGTTTTTATCGTCTTTGCACTCAGGGAGATAATGGGACACTTCTACCAAGAATCCAGCTCTACCATAAAAAAAAGCAACAGATTTTTTTGGTACTAACACAGCCAAAAATAACATTACATACTATGGAGCACCATCTGCTGGTGTGTTATCTGATCTGTAACAATTATTTTCAGAATTCTTTCTTTTTAATGAAACACTTAGGATTTGTTTCGATTGTGACACATCAAAAAATATAAATGTTTTTTAAAAATGGGAAAACTTAAATGAATCAGGAAAATTAGTATGTTCTACAGAAAATTTTATGGAATTTACAGACAACCTTGGTATATGTATTACCCAGCTAGCTCCATTTTACAGAGCATCTGTATCATGCACAGCCTGCAGAGAACAGCTCAGGAGCTTTATTAGCACACAGTTGAGATTTCCAAGAAGGCCAGGGCAACAGGCACTTGGCTATGGAGAATCACTGGGGAGGAGAGCAAGAAAATATTAAATGAAATACCAGAGAGTAGATGTGGAATGGGTTCTTAATAACGTTTGTCTCAAAATGGCCATTAAGATTACAGCTCCAGCATGGAGCTATAACCCACTATCCTGAAGAGGTGCATGGGGAAATAACAGGGGCCAGTGTGACAATATAGCCCTTCCAGTTTCTCCAATATCTGACCTGCCAGCTGAGCACAGTTGGCTGGGACGGTCTATGTGAAACAGATTTGCATAAAATATTTTAAAAGGCAACCTGTAGACACTTAAGTATTTCATGATCATATTCCAGCATAACCGGCAGGCTGTGTTTCCCCTCGCTCTTGCCTATGAACTTGCTGGACTTGCAGACAAGCGGTAGCAAGCGCTGCTGTCCTGCACGGATGCCGTTTCCCAGCCAGGTAGCAGGGCAGCAGCTCTGGATAGCATCTGTCACAGGTTTGGGGACAGACAACCTCCTGCCTTGGACAGACACAGCTAACTCAAGAGGCTCGGAATCTGCTTTCCCAAAAGGAAGTAAAAAATAAAATCAAAATTAAAATTAAATAAATAAAAGCTACACCTTTAGTAATTGTTCAATCACTTCTGAAAAACATTAAAATCCTTTCAGCCTTCCAAAACTGAACATTTTTAAAAATTTCCATGGATGGGAGGTTCCATTCTGTTGCTGAGCTGTGCTGCTCTGAGCATTGCTGGCTTCTGAAATCCTGTTGTTGCCACTTACTCCTCTGGGAAAGGGAAAGAGGCCCAAGCTCTCCTCTCTCCCCACACACGCACGCACACACACACATCTTGATATCTCTTGGAGCCAAAGTCATTTCAGCAAATGTTTTCAGCAAGCCCCACAACTTCTGAATTTTGATCAGCTCAACTCCCAGTAGTGTTGCTTCACTTAGCATAAATTATTAATTTATTACAGAGCATTTCAAAGGGACAGAGGAATAATTCAACTGGATAAAGACATCAATTGCAAAAAGCAGAGGGTGAAATCTTTCCATAGTGAAAAGAAGAAATATCTCTTCTCAGCTTTTCAGATGAAAGCAAGTGGTAAGGTGACTCAACGAGATGGGATAATTCTCTTTGCACCTTGCAACGCTAGGCTTTGTCCCTAAATTAATTACTCCATGGACTGGATCCACAGCTAGCAATAATAATCATGAGTCTATTAAAGCCATATTGATTTGCATTAGCTGAGAATGTACCTTAACTTTTGATGTAGACTGGGGCTTTTCTTTAGTGATTTTCTTTTATTCTCTTTATTTTTTAAGAAGTTTAAAGAGTTGTGATGGTCTTCAGGAAAGCCATATTTTAATATGATTTTAATGAACTCCCAAGGCTATGAAAACCATCCAGTGATACTAAGGAATAAATGTTTTTCTCCAAAGCAAACAGGAAAGACAGGAAAGCAGAATTCTGAAAAAAAAAATCCAATGAACTACAAAAAGCTGATTGTATAAGGATGGAAAGTATCTATCCAGAAGAAATGAAATGCCTTATATTTACCAGCATGCATGACAGAATGTAGATTTTATTTGTATCACAAACGCTTGCATCTGCTGTTCACATTTGAAAAAATAAGCATTCCCACAAATCTGATCTGATGATAGGGTAGAGCTGAAAATGTGCTACAGCCAACGAGTCTCAGAGTGTAGAAGGGAGTGAATAAATATATTGGCATACATGTGCCAATATGCTTTATGTGTTTTTCCTGGACTCAGTCCTTGTATTGAACGAGGCACCTGCCAATTCCCAAAAGTGGCATCTTGCCCCACTGCTTGGGTGGGGGATTAGCAGGGGATGACTTTGGTCATGTGCACAAGCGCAGTCACCACAGATACACACGTCCGAAGGTGTCAGCATTGGGGTTCAGTGTCACCTACAAACCTGTGTGGGATGTGGTGCTGCACCAGTGTGCTGCAAAGAGCCTCAGCCACAACTGGAGCTTATGGCCCCTTGAAGGCAAGAAGGACAAGAGACTGATGCTGTTGCAATCAGAACCCTTAATAATATAAACCAGACTGACACCACTGACTGCACTGTGATAGTTTTCAAATAATTGTTTAGGTAATATCCTGAGATTGAGCAGATAGGTAAATGAGAGACCCTGAGAGAGAAAGGCAACAGAAAAAAATCAGGAAAATCAAATATTTAAAGAAAAATTTTCTTCATGACTGTGGTCTTACGACTGAGGAAACAAAAATAAGACTAAATCCTATTTATTGTCCTTCTCCTCCTTCCTGTGCATACTGCCCTTTCTCCTTTTTCCTTCTCTCCTCCAGCCAGAGATGCTCACAGCTTTGCACAGAACTGATCGAGAGATTTGCACAAAAACCTAGTGCAAATACTGCCATCCAGTGCCCAATAGATCAGTTTGCAGCTGAGTTCAAACTCTTCCAACTGCAGCTCCAAGCAGCAATGTGGAGGATCATAGACAGTAGAAATCTGTCAAAGATTTTAGTACGAAAACCTGTGTGGTATAAGGTCAAATAACTAAGGTCACATTTCCAGGCAATGAATCCATCAGATACTGCAAGAGATTTAACCATATATTTACCACCAGGACAGGGACTTCATTCTCCTACTGTGCCTGTTTCCATTTCCTCATGTGTCCCCAAATTAAATTTAAGCCCTTTCACTTGACTCATCCCTTGGGCATGCTGATGAGGGCTTCAGCAGCCCACTCAAAGCTATGTGATGCTGCCTAGCATCTCTCCAGGATTGGACATGCCACTTACCAACAAACGGGGCATCCTTCAAGGACCCACTCCACAGGCAATGCCCGGTCACAGTTAAACGCTGGAAGGAGCCTCCAGCCAACTTATAACCCCAGGCACAGCCTGCCCCAAAGACCTGGGTCAGCTCCTGCTGATAATAATTTATTATAATTTATAATAATTTATAATAATTTATAATAATAAATACTAAATGATTTATAATATTTTATTTCTGCCTACTTACCAGGACAAGGAAGACGGTAAATGTACCGGCTGGTTCATCCCACTGGCTGTCTGGATGTGAACCACCTTCCCCTCCATAACTTTGGAAACCACAGGCCATTTCAAACAAATATGACTGAGCCTATATGTTCTTTTCAAAATCTGTGATTTTCTTTGAAAAAGAAAGACCTCAGATGACCTTTTTCTAGTGTTCTTTAAATCGAGCTTGTAATAGTAAACATCCAGATGTCTGCCTCTTGTTCATAATTATGTTTGCATTTTTATATGTTATTGTGAGTAAAGCATGTATAATGTATAAATGTATAAAACATGGCTTGCATTACCAAATAGAATATGTCCTCTGGACATGTTATGCATTACGCTATAAACAGCTAGACAGCTTAAGTCAAAGTTACATGGGAGCAGAGTGGAAAACGCAAATGTCAGTTGGGAAAAAAAAAAACAGAAAAATATATGTGGCAGGAAAGATGACTGGTTAAAGTCTTAAGAGAGATTTGAAGGGTCAGAGAGACCTGCCCGTGGACAGAAATTAGGAAATTGTTCCATCAGAGAACATCAGAGCAAATGGGAAGATAAGAGACAGAGAAAGAGCTGAAAGAAACAGCAAAGTGAGATTAGAAAAGGCAAGGAAATAGAGAGAAAAACTGCAATAAATTAAATAGAAAATTGAAGTAGAAGCATAATTAAATGCAGCAATCTAGATGAAAGCATAGCAGGAATAAGTTCATAGAATAAATACCTGGAATACAGTTAAGGATGGAAAGTGAAGACTAAAAGCCCATTGAAAGATAATCAACATGGTGTTTCCAAATGCGGTGATTCAGGAGACTGATCAAGAAGATAGTTTTTAGGGTGGTTTAGACTATTCCGTACAGGTTAAGGATCAGCATTGCAGTAATACCTAGAAGCGTTAGCTGGGCTAGAGATCCTTATGGTGACACAGGAACTGCTGGTTGTGGGGACACCTGCCCAAGTGGTGACCTGCTGCCTGTCCCAGTCCTGCCTGTCCCCGGGTAGGAGGGGAAACTGGCACTGTTTTCCATGTGGAACTGTTACTCCTCACAAAAAATGCAGATCCAGATGTATGCCAGGCAGTGTGTCCTTCCACATGCATGGCTCAAACATTTTTGTTCTATTATACATTCAAGAAATTAGGGAATTCATAGAAATAATCAGGTAGAAACAATAGGAGTACAGATGCCAGGATTCACTTCTTAATCCCTAGAAACAGCTCAGAGGACCAGCATTTACTCACATAGTAACATTAGCATAAACAGAGGCTTCCTGCTCTGATATCGTTTCTTGCATGGCCTAGCTGGAATATGGTCCAGGCAAACTGCGTTTCTGATGCCAGTGAACTCCACTTCTCTGCAGAGAATGAGATAATGTATTGGAGTTTGTTTCCACTGAGAAAAGAAGAAAAAAAAAAAAAAAAAAGAGGGAGAGGGAGTGGGACAAAGGGCACCTGACCTTTAATGCTTCTCCACATCAATCACTGCTAGGACAGTAATATGATTCCTGCATACTGTGGTTTGGTGCTGCCTAACAATTAATCTCGTCTCCAGCTGGTGCGGGGCAGCTCTACAGGGTAATTTGCTTCCAGTGGAATTTTCAAATATGCTTTAAAGTACTTAAGTGTAAAGCTGTGTAAAATGAATAATCCATCACAAACAATTAGAGCTGCCCCTAGAGGAGCTGGATAGTCAGTCAGAAGCAGCTGTGTTATGTATTTAGCTTACTGGTTATGTGTGGCCTGAAGAGTCAGTTTTCTCTGGCACAGGCTTCTACGTGGATCACAACGAGCAGCTTCAGAGGGGGTCAGGGCGTGATTTGTTCATGTGGGCAAAGGCCACAGCTGAAAGTGAGAGTGGAAAAGAAACAAGCAAGTACTTTTACAGAGCCTGTAGAAGAGCTGTATCATTTTGTTTTTTTTTTTTTCTTTTTTTTTTCCCTTTTTTTTTTGGCGTGTGCAATTTGCATTCCAAGGGGCACTTACTGCTTTTCTGGCATGCAGCATCTTTTATCTCATTCTGCACCAGTTCATATTTACCTAGAACATCTTGCTCATATATATGATTACAATTTGTTTCTGCTTTTTACTCATTTTTTGACTTTTTAATCCACTTATATTTTTTTTTCTCTAGGTGTTTCTCTTGAACATCTCTTCCCCTTATCAAATATACCTATCCTACTTCACTGTGAAATTCAGGTTTGGCACCAGAGCTCCCATGGGTTTGAGTCTAACTTTCTTTACCTTGGCGTCCTTCCTTTTCTAATCCTCCAAACATTCATATCCCATTTATTCACCAGCAAGCCTCAAGCACCAAAACAGCCTCATGCAGGCCCAAATACACGGACCTTAAAGACATACATGCGAAAGAGTTGGAGCCTATACTGAGATCTACAGGAGGAACTAGGCAAGGACAAGGGAGATGAAAATTAGAGAACACTGGAGATTTGTCCATTCAAAAAGAATGAGTAGTTGATATTTCTAATGCAATAATATCTGGTTTCTAATTTCTTCCACAAGAGAACCATGTATCCATAATCCTTTGGGCTAAGTGGCACAAATCTGCTAGGGGGAGCTCTCTCATTGAAAACCCTGGCAGAAAAAATCGCATGTGTAGTACAATGAGAGTGGAATAGATGATGCCGGTTTTGTCCATTAGGATAAAATATGAGAAAAAAAAAAAAAAAAGAAAGAAAAGAAAAGAAAAAGAAATATCTTTTTTTTTTTTGTTTTTTTTTTTTTTTTTTTTTTTTTTTTTTTTGGCATGTTCAATTTTATGATTAGGTTGCCTTGGCAAGCTGTATATTTAACAAACTTAAAAGTCTACTAGGTCAGCAAATATTTAGCTGAAAGAGCAAGTAGCAACACAATCTCTGGAATTTTTGAAGGGCAGAAAAATGACAAGTTCAAAAAAACTGCAAATCTAAGCTACACATGAAGAGATTAGCTGTGGGAACAAGTGATATACTCATTGAAAGAGTAATCACTTGGGTGATTATTACGATACTGGATGTCCAATCCACTTCCACATTCTTAAGTAAATCCTTGGCCCTGACAGGCAAGCTGTAACTGTTTGTCTCTTGAAGCTAATATAACTTCTTTATCAGGAGGAAGGATGTCACATCACACTACGCTCTGTTTGGAATACATCTTCTTTAATCTCAAGAGACTGTCAGGTTTGGTGTCGTGGAAGTTTTTGCTGTTTCCCAGAGAAAGAGACATCTGCGAGCACATGGAATGAGCACATGATGGGGTCCTGCCAGGATGCCACAGGGTGTGAATGATCTCCAACCTAGCCATTATTTCAGCTATCCAACCAGATCCAGGCTTCTGTCCTGTGCCACCTAGAGCTATTCCAAGCTTTTCTTTAGGCCAGACTGTCCCTTACACTACCGGGTTGATAACTGTGTTAATAGTGGTGCTAAGCCACCACTGGGCTCCTCACCTCCTCCTCCTCCTCAGCTACAAGAAAGGGGCAGAACTTCTAAATGGAAATTTTAAAAATCTAATGAACATTTAAAATAGATTATCTAGTGCCTCTCTGGTCCCCAAGTAACAACATTTTAAAAAATGCCCCAGAATTCAAACTCAGGGCACATTGCCCATGGATGGTGTTGTATTTCACAGGTCAGGGAATTATTTTCTCTTTCGAAGCATGTTTTAAGTCAACTCAATATGTGGTCAATAAAT
>VZSG01000933.1:134766-150558 GCA_013398315.1 Nothoprocta pentlandii
AAGAGAAGAGAAGAGAAGAGAAGAGAAGAGAAGAGAAGAGAAGAGAAGAGAAGAGAAGAGAAGAGAAGAGAAGAGAAGAGAAGAGAAGAGAAGAGGAGACAATGCAATCAAGATTCCTCAGAGACACTGTTTGTATTTTAACTGGTGAGCAACTATATTACTGTTCTGCCATTCTCACCAATAACATGAATTGAGTTAATGTTTCTTATATTCCTCCAATTTATTTTGAAGTATTCATTTTGTTTAGTGCATCAGAAGAAGGCGCTTCATGCTGAATTTCACTGCACTCCGAATGTAACCAGTTTCCAAAGCAGCACTGGGTAGCTAGCATCTCTAAATATGTGTCTTTGCCTTTATTGCCTATAGAGTGTGAGACACTCTAAAGACACTTGTGACTTCTTTCCTAACTCATAAAATACAACGAAGTTTACCTAGCTAGAGCTTTTGTAGTATCTGCATCACCAGCAAAGTTATCACTGAAAATCTGAGTTCAATCCATTTCTTTCATTGCTGTTTCCCTAAATCTCAACTTACCTTCAAATTTGCTGTTTCCTTCTAGTGAGTCATGAAAAGAAACAAAATGAGACATTAAATAAATGGAAGAGTGATTCCTAGAGTAATATATAAAAATCTAATGAATCATTTTAACTCCCATAGTATAATGAATCTTAGATTAAAAGCTTATGTAATTAGCAACCACATTTTCAAACACCCAGAGATATCTATGCACAGTGTGAAAAGGTTTTTGCTAGATATTATTTATTTTGCATTTTTTAAAGACTCTTAAAATCAGCCTGCAAGTACTGACCCTTCATATATCTCCTATATTTTCCTTAACTTGCCCAAAGTGAAACCAAAGAAGTCTCCCAAAAAAGATGCAAGCATGATTTTATCTGGTGCTTTAGGCTCCAAAGCTATTCTAATGTGGTGTACATCAGTGGAGAAATTTTAGTGGACTCATTTAACCTGGTGTTTTGTACAAACTGCTCCCATCTGTTGCTTAAGTTTCTTTTGCATGTTGGTGCTTCCATTTTCCTAGGTGTTTTGAAAGGAAATACGATGAAGTATGTGATTTTTGCAAGAAGCACAAAACCAGAATTCAGTATGTGATCTATGGCATTTTAATAACAGGTAAGGTACATTTCATCCAGTTTTGTTGAAGGCTTGTTTATTTACGTATATAAGACTGTAGATTGTGCCCATCTTGTTTCTGACCTAACATAAAACACTTCAACTATTTTAAAGAATGCCTTTGAGAAGAGGTAAAAGATAACAGTGAGTTTAGTCTCTATTAAAGTTCCAGACTCCTCCACTCATTCCCAAATGTAACAGAAAGAAGCCCAGACTTTGCCATACTGCTCCTCTAGCATATTTCTATTCTACTAACAATTACATTTGGGATAAAAGGTTAGCTCAGTCTATGTGCCAGCCCCTTCCAACAAGCCAGGTAAATTACAGCTCTTAGGAACCAGTCCAAAACCACAAACCACACTAAAAGTAGTTAAGGACCAACCTGAACTGAAGTCCAGAAATGAACATTTTCCTTGTGATTCAATATCCATTGCAAATATTTACTAAAGGAAACATCTATTTCAGTGTGCACAACAAAGTCATTCAAAAGCTCTGTTTGTCCCTTTCCTAATTATCCAGTAGATTGGCATATTTCCTGACATTTCTGCCAAGTTTCTTCTTGCAGTGCTTCTACCTGATTACTCTGTGAGGAAACATAGACTTAAAAAAGGTCAATGTGGCATAAATGGACTGATTTCCTTATACTGAAAGAAGAGCATTCCCAGCATCATGCTCATCCTGATTTTTGTACAGACCTATCCTGGGTCAAGAAAGGATTCTAAGGATATGTTGGTGTTTAATTCATTAATTCCATAAAAAACAACTTGTTTTACAAAAAGCAGTGTCTGACTGAATATGACTGAATATGAAATGAATATGAATTTTAGTTAATGTCTGACTGAGAATATAAAAATATTCTCAGTCAGACAAAATGAGATTGTTATTTACAAGCACTTAATTAGCCATTAGTCAGCACATGTTAGCAGTGATACTGCCGAACATTTTATATCCACTTTGCATAGAAAATACAGATTCTATCTCTAATCTTCCCATTTACTTCAGAGGAGGATTTTATTGTACAAGATAAATGTTTTTAAGTTCTTCTTCTAATTTTTTTGAATAGACTTGCACTAATGTGAAAGAATGAGATCAATTTCCTTAATTTACTGTTTTGACATCAAAAAAAAAGCTGCCCCATACAAATACATTTGATCTTCCATAACAACTAATATATTTGCTACACACTTTATTCAGCTGAAGTATATATCATTCTCCGTCAGGATGAAAACCCCTGAAAAACAATTCCACCATTTCTCAGAAACACATTTTCATACCAGAAAGCATATGTATCACAACAATAACACTACAGGTGAAAACAAGATTTTTTCAATATCTAGGTCGAGTCAAAATGCACTTACAGATAAGTCCAGGCCTGACTTCAGACACATCCATAACAATAAATGTTGTTTGTCATGTATTTGTTTCTGTTTTTAAAGAGAGCAGATTTAAACGAATTTTATGACTGTTTTGTATATGTGTGTCACAGCATACCTGGCAGCACTTGTCACAGCTTGCAGCCTGAATTTTCAGAGGGCTTTGGCGCTATTTATCATCACAATCCTGGTCATCTTCTTCATCTGCTGGGATTTTTTAATAGCAAAGTATGAAGACAGAATCTCTGCATTCTTTTCCCCTGGAGAAAGGTTTCTGAAGAGGCAGTGGTTTTGGCTGAAATGGTAAATACGAACAACTTCTAATTTATGCAGAAATATAAAGCAGTAGTCAACTTTAGCCTTCTGTTCTGTATTCTTTCAGTTTTGATGTGTTTCACGGAATGATATTTTACCTCTCTTTCATTTATCCTGAAAGATGAGTATATTTTCCTTCTCATAACATCCAGAATTATTCCTTTCTAAGGTTCTCAAACTAGTAGCAACAGAGGTGACACTTGGAGCAGACACTAAAGCATTTCTGAAGAAACTGGCTCAAAGACAGGCAGGGAGGGTTCCTGGCTACCAGGTGCTACCACCTTCCTGCCTGGACTTCCAGGAACAAAACATGCTGCAGAAACACAGACTGCTCATGTCTGCAGAAACACAGAAAATGGACAAATCATAAAAATTGCAATAGGATAAAATAGAGGTGAAAAATTTCCGGGGCAGCACAAGATTTTTAGAGAGTGCCTAAGCTCCTGAATATCAGCTGCATCATTAAGATTGCAAAGCAGCAGTTAGATGTCAAAAATCTTGAAGGGGCCTGTAAAAAATTCCTCAGATCCTTATAGTCAAGCTTGTGGTGGCAAGAGATTGTTTGGAGAACTGCAGGTATATTGCAGCATCTGCATCCCTTCTGAAAGCCAGGAAGTACCTCACTGTCATTCAGGCGGAGAACAAACCCTTAAGTCAATAAAACCCTTACAAACAGCTAAAGAAAAGTGACCATGTGACCAGTTCACTTATCCTTATAACAACATTCAGCCTTTTAAACTTTAGCATGCAGGAAAGAAAACATGCAAACCAGATTTGGTGTCATAAGATTATATAGTCTCATTTGGACTTGTAGATGTTTGTTTTCTGAAGAGCTAACAGGAATATTTGTTATTCCTGGGAGAAGAAGGAACCCAAGGAGGCGCTTAAAGGTTCCTGAAGTTCTATTACAGACTCATTAAAGAGGAAATCAACCAGCTGCCTCAGCATTCAGCAAGGTCACCTTCTCCCTTAATAAAGGGCTCTAAATAAGGGCTCTAAACTCTGGATTCAGAAAAAAAAAAAATCACTCAATTTTTTTTTTTTTAAGATTTTTATATATTTTCCATAAGCATCAGGAATTTTTCCCCCTTCTCCCTTCTCCTATGGAAGGGAGGAATTTTTCCCCCTTCTCCCTCCTCCCCTGGAAACAAAAACACATGGAAACAAAAGTGCCATAAAGACAGCATTTGTTCTTATGCTTAGGAGCCACACTCGAGAACAGTGCAAGTGAGAACTCCCACAAGGCAGCCTGGAAACCTTCCTGAAGGAAGAAATGAACACAATAAATATGCACTGATAAACTGGTGGAACAAGTCAGGAGCAGTAACCTCTGTATTTATCCAAGCTGCAGCCCGTTAAATTGTGTATATTGAAGATCAGTGGCCAAGCCCAAATGGTTTTGGTCCAGATTTAAAGGAGGAATTTCAGTGTTTTGATACCACTGAAGTCAGTGGAAGTTGAACAACAGACATGTTACTTTAGGAATCTGGACCTATGTTTAGTCTCCCTCTCTACAAATAGGATGGTGTATTCCCTTTTCATCAGGCTGTTCTCTGAAGATTTCCTTCAACATGAGACCTGAGCACAGTTTGGTCATAACAGGAACATATAAATGCAGATGCATACATCATTCCTGTCACCTTTTCCAAGCGAATTAAAACTGTGGTGATCAGAAGCTTATCTTAAACAGACTACAGCCAGTTAAAGAAGCAAATTGCTTACAATCCGCTCCTTAGTGCCAGGTGTTTTATAGGCCACATGTTTTGCCAGTCAAGCCATGGCTGCAGTTCTTGAATAAACTACACAATCAGTTCAGACTAGCTAGATGTAAGAACTGGTTCGCTAAAGAAGAGAGGAAAGGAAAAAAAAGGATGGCGTGATAAAGGTGAGGGTTTTGACAAGTTTTGTGATAAAAATAACGTCCAGACAAGAGAGTTTCTCATGTTTACTTTGTGTTTCCCCCATACTTTGGTGTGGGGACATAGCTGGGGGACACGTTGTCTGGTTTCCACTAATGGAAGTTTCTGTCACATCAGCACTAGTAGAGGCAGGTCCTGCTTATGGAGAGCTGCCCAGAGAGCAATGCAAGTCTAGGGAAAAGAAGAAGAAGCAAAAAAAGAATACTTAATCTGTTTCAGTATGTCACTCCTGGTATAATCACAGCATTTTTTTTTTCCCACAGGGTGCTATGTGTCACCCTTGTTACCGCTGTTATCTGCTGGCTTATCTTTGATACAGCAAAACTAGGATCCCGGCAACTGATTTCCTTTGGAGGACTGATGATGTATGTTCTCTTGATGTTCATCTTTTCCAAATACCCAACCAGAGTGAGTATTTGGTTCTTCCTGGATCTTTATTGTTTAAGGTCTCAAAAAGTCTTCTCCTTACCCTTGCACATGACCAAGTTCAGAGGGAGTAGCAGAAAGTCCAAGAACTTTAAAGTTTAAGTTTGCCAGAATTAAACATGTTTCATTTGTGAGGAAAGCCCTTTCACTTTGGAGCCTCGGGGAGCACAGGTGGCTGTAGTAGCAGCTGCTTCTCACTTCTTCAGGAGGACAATTTCCCTTTTATCTGTCCCAGTGCAAGCAGGGATGTGTTTGCTCCCAGAGCATGACAGCAAAACAAGGCAGGCTGTTCCTCACTTCCCAGCCCTTGCCAGGCTCTTTGCTATTCCCAGGACATCACCGGCACGTCTGAGAGTGTCATCATGCCAATACAAATCACATAAAACTGGAGACCTGCTACTCTTGTGAAGCTCTTCATTAAGCATCGTCCCCCTCTGCCCCCCATCCCACCCAAAAAGTTTTGATTCCCACTGCAAATGGGAGCATCTGAGGCCAAGGGGAGTCCCTTGAATTGCATCAACCCCCTTCCACACACTTGCCAGTGCCATTTATTTTTCCAGCTATGATATCCACCTTCACATGCTGTATTATTACAAAACAGTGTGCTCCTGATTAATTCCATCTCAGTTTTCACTCTTGCATGTATGCCTAGCACACAGTACCCATCTTCATCACTCACACAGTTATCCACTGCCCAGGTCAGTAGGTTGCACCAGTATTTTTTCCACACTCCTACATCCGTACTAAAGCTTTTCTTAGCCTAAAAAAGAAAAACACATACACATAAAAAACTCCACAGGCTCCTCAGCATATGTTTCACCTAACCTTCAGAAGCCGATGGGTGTCCTTTTTGCATACTCTCTGCTCTCCCATGGGTCTTCATTATGCCTAATTGACTTGTATTATTCAGATATTATCTGAATAAATTAGAAGGTCTCAGCTCTTTGCCTTGTATGTAATCATATTCAATTTTAACAAAACATAGATGTTTTCTGGGATAGAAGAGCAGGAATCCGCAGTGCAGTGAACTTGAGAATGGTCACAAACAGACACAATTTTTCCCTACAACTTTCTTGGTGCCATGTGAATCACATTACTGAACAGTAAGACAACTCTCAAGTATTTAAGCTCATTAAAGTTGGAGAATATGGAAACAGTTTAAATTATCTAACCATACACTAACAGATGTAGCAGAATCTCCTTACCTGCCAGCCAGATATGCAATGAATCCCCATATTCTCTCACTTTCATTGTTTCCATTCTCTAGTTTAAAGTAGTAATACTTTGTTGCTGCTCTCATATATATTTGTTTTATCTTTAAACTGAGGTACAGGATAGATTTTCTCTCCTTATTACTTTATTACTTGCAGCCCACAATGCCATAATGGTGCAAAATAAAAACAAGTGCGGTGACCACATGCATATTTTTACCTCACCAGATTCAACAGCTATCTCAGATGGAGATATCCACGTTTCAGATCTTGCAAATTAGGAGAATATGGCTCGTATGCCAAATGTCCTAAAGTCTCTTTTGGCATCTGCTGCTATCCTGCATCATAGTCAGAAAACCCTCTTACATTATTTTAGCATTCCAAAACATATCACCATTTATTTGAATAAAATGTTTTTTTCTTAACTTTTCTATCTCTCTAGGTTGTTTGGAGACCAGTATTTTCAGGAATAGGACTGCAATTTTTTCTTGGGCTCCTTATCCTGCGAACCAAAGCAGGATTTGATGTGTTTAACTGGTTAGGCATTCAGATCCAGGTAAGATACCGGACAGAAGTTTTGTGGAGCTTTTTTATATCATTTTCTGTCTTCATATTATTATAGTAGGACATAATAGTTAGGCAGTTCAAGGATCTACGTGGTCCTAAAGTTCACCTCTCTTGAGGAAATTTGAGTCCTCAGAAATGTAGCTTTCCACCTGAATCCAATATCATTTCTCTTTCTACCCTGCTAACACAGAATGCTGTAGGACAAGCTAATAGATAACAACATAGCAATCATTGTCTCCTTATGGCTCTATTTTCCTCGAGATTTTTCACTATGTCAAACACACTCACAAAATAAAAAATAAAAGCAAAGCAAAACTAACAAACTATAATACTGCCATGCTCCTAGAAATTCTTAAGCTTGGCCAAATTCTGGAATATCTTTGTAAGCAACCTTGGGCCTCCATTCATGATGGGGCCTCCCTTGCCATAAATCTTCAAACAAAATAACACTGTGTCCCCAGGGGCATTCTGTAATTCTCATGTTGTGTAATATGAATAAGGTGGCAAATTCCATAAATCCACAGCTAGCACCAGGGAGACCTTCTCCTTGCAAGGGGACCCTCCAAGGTGAGGAGATCCAGGTGCATGTGCCTCCAAAGGCAGACTGTGGGCACTGCTTTAAAAAGAGTCTGTCATGGGAAAATAATAGATAAAAGGCAAAAGAGGATCTAAAGCACACACCCAAGGATACTCTGTCCTCTAATGTCAGGAACATTACTTACACAAGTGTTCCTCATGGTATGATTAGGCTTATTTAAGACAGGAAGGTGTAGAACATAATGAGGACGGAAGGTTTGAATTTGAGGCTGGGCTGCTAATCTGCTGACAGCCTTAGTCAGCTGGGCTTCAACACCAGCTTCTGCATCTTTTTCTTTGGCTCTGACCAGTGCCAGTCTGGTATGCCCTTTCACTAGCGCCCTTTTCCACAACTCATTACATCAGCCATTGGTGCCCCATTTTAAGCTGTGTGATTAATTGCACATGTTGGTTTTAGGAGCAGAGACATACACCACAATATCAGCCTTAAAAAGTAAATCCTTCTTAAACTAGCTTTTGGCTGTGCTTTCCACAATTTATTACTTTAGCCATTAGCTCTCTATTTTTAAACTTTATCATTTACTACATGTATTTGCATTAATGAGAAAAATGCATAGAAATGCATCCCAATATCAACATTCAAAAATAAATTCTTCCTTTCAGCTAGCTCTTGCCTGTTATCCTGCCAGCTGTGGCAAGCAAATATGCCCTATGCCTTTGCTATTTGAGGAAATCTGCACTCCTGCAAGTGCAGGGAGAGGCCCTAGGCTCAGGTGGATGTGGAGGCCACTAAGTCTGGACCATACAGAGCAGAAATGTCTTCAGACCTCCCCAGATACCTCCACAAAGAAAATGCTGGAGAGTAAGTTGGCGGTAACTCACAGCTCATGAGTAACTCCTTTTGTTCTCTGCCTCTAGACTTTTCTGGAGTACTCAGATGCAGGTGCTAAGTTTGTGTTCGGTGAGAAGTACACAGATCATTTCTTTGCTTTTAAGGTAAGGCAGCTTTTATATATGCTAAACACATAGCAGACAGACAACCGCAGAGGAACTGCTTTGTTTCTTTATCAATGAAGCTCATTCATTATGTGAGGGATGATACTGGGACAGTCACCAGAGGAATCAGCCAACAAACATTCTCTTCCCTATTACAAGAAGAAAGTTCAGAAATTCAGAAAGATTGCTTTTCAATTGCAGAATCTTTAACTACACAACACGCGGCTTTACTTTTTGCTTAGCTCTCACTCTTACTCTATTCAGCGATGCACTACTGATTAAATATTTCAGAGGCGAAATGAGCTCTTCCACAGTACTGTTCTGTGTGTTTTTTTGCACAGCTCATAATGCACATGGTTTCTCAGGGTGATTTTTCTAACCTTTCTTTCATGGCGCAAAATATTTTAATGACTAAAGACAAACCTAACACTGGATTAGTGAGTATCTGGCTCTGTGCCGGCACTCCTCTATTATTCTTACTCGATACGATAAGCCAGCAAGAGAGATATATGAAATTTCTAGAGGAGTATAACAAGCACAACCCAAGCATTTTCACACTGAAGAGCAAGAAAGCAAAAAATTATAAGTTTATTTTCAGAGTTGCACATGCCTTCGGATAGGAACACGTACTCTAAACAGAGTGGCAGGCAATTGCATTGTAGTCCCCAAAACCTTCTCTATCTGCTTCTTCTATATTTCTTTTCCTACAACCTAGGCAACATCTAGGCAACAGCGAGTGTATCTTAAAACCTTTCCCAGATATTTAGACTTTCAGACAGTCAAAAATGCTTTTTGCAACCTTCATGTACTCTATCGTGTGAGTGTGACCTAGTGAGCTGCTTATATCAAACCCAAGATACTTCAAGCCACCTTCCAAAACACCAACAGACTCAAACAGAGCCTAGGTCTGGAGTGAGAGCAGACTCTACATGGACAGATACCCATGTCCCAGCCATGCCAACCTTCAGTCCTGGCAGCAATATTTTATTTCCCACCAGTGGAGAGGCACCTGCAGCAGACGTGCTCCCAGCGCGCACCCATCATTCTGCCCAGCTCCACTGCACTCAGTTTTTTGGGAAGACAGCCCTGTAAGCTCCGATTAGTCATTTAAATATATGCATTGAAATGTGTGAGCCAGGCTATTTTATATGCACATTTCTATAAGCAGATGCAGAATTACAGGGTTCTGGAACAACTACCACTTGCCCATGTAATTAAACTAACACATAGTGCTTTCCTGAAAAAAACAGATACTTAGAGCCATCAGAGACACCATCTTGGCAGCACTACCAACTCCAGGGAGTGAGAAGACCGCACAGAAATTTCCCTTAACTTGAGCAAACTTGTATAGTCAGAAAATTTCTTTCAGTTTAGAGCCTTCTACCCAGTTTACTATGAAGAGCAGGTTTACTATTGGCAACCAGGGTGTTACATTTCTATTGTACCAGTAGCTTGCTTCCCATGCCAGGAGAATGGCAATTCCCTGGAGAAGGGTTTGCTTTGAAGGTGAGGTGAGGCTTTAGGAGTACCATGTATAGCAGTACCTGCTTTTCCTTTAAGGGTCTGCAAGGTCATAAATGGGAAAGGGCTTTAAAGTTATTCATCTGAGTTATTTTCAGAGGAACTGCACAAGAAGGGAGGCAGAGGGTGCTGGCTGTTAATTGCCATGGACAGGACATGACTCTCTCCCTCCTCCTGCTAAACATATATCACAGGAACACTTAAGAGCTCTTTTTATCTATTTGGAGTGAAAGTTTGCCACACAGCTTGTGCTTCCTGTCTCACTCCCTGCCTCTTAACACCTTGCACAGACCCCAAAACAGGTAGAGGGTATTATTGACAAGAAGTCAGCATCCCATGTAACCAAGCCCACATGCAGGAATACAAGGGAGAACTAGCAGGGAAGGCACTGGTTTTATTGGAGTAAGATTTTCTTCCAGCACTGCTCAGAAATTCACAACCATGAGATCCCGTGACTATCTTGGAGATCACTGCTAATAAGGTCAGAACATCCAAGTAGAGAAATCAGAGCCAGGTTAACTTCTTGAGGGGCACAGGGAGCTCTGCAAGCAGCATTCGCTCTTTCTGGGGAAAGGCACATAAATGAGTTTTCAAACCTTTATTAAAGTTGATTATTGCACTAACCCTCCTCTAGAAATGAGCAGCTTTCATTCACTGATAAGTAGCAACATGTTTGTTCTTTTTTTATATATTCCTTTTCACTCCATTCATGATTTTTTTAACATGTATTATGCCCTCAGTTGAGCACACAGGAAAGCTTTCTAACATAAGTGGTGAGATTTTAAATGTAACTAAAATGTGTGCATTATTTTGGTTATTTCTGAAGAATATTCTTTCTGTTACATATAGCATAGAAATTGTGTATATAACCTACCTGTGAGCCAACTGATGACAATTTTATTCAGGATGAAAAGCAGAGACAGTAGCCTGTTATATAACAGCTCGTACCTCCTTTACTTGTGATTCTTTAAAATCATCCATTCAAAAAAAAAAAAGCATTTTTCCTCACAGTCTTCATTGCCATTAAATATATCCCTGTAGGTTTGTTTTTAAAACATGATATCCATGCTTACAGTTAGAGAACTCTTGAAAGCTCAGCACTGGCATTATAAATGGCTGAAAAGCAGTGCAAAAAAAATGATGCAATAGGATTTTGATATAGTGTGCTATTAAAATGCAGTTAAACTGTAAGGTCTTTCTAATGAACCCATCCTCAATTCACTGAAATCAAGTCAACTATAACCCCAGTTAAAACCTCTTCATCTTCAGCTTATATATACCAAAGTTTATATACCAGTCTAAACCAAGGTTTTTATTTACTTAGTTTTAAACAAAGGGACAGAGAAGTTCAGTTTTGAATTCTGTATCATGGTCCCATCATACGTATTTGAACTGATAGCTTACAAGGTCTACAGGGGTAGCGACTCAGATAGTTGTAGATGCCAATACCCTGTTAAAGTTTGAACATGGCTATAAACAAACGATTATGTTAAGTGAGCAGTTACAAAACTATCACAGCCCTGTCAGAAAACTATCCAGATACCTGAAAGTTATTCATTTTAACAAAACAGGTACATACAGCAAGCCTAGGTTATTAAAAGTTTTATAACCTGAGGATGCAAGCTGAAACACCAGTCTTCAAGATCCTGAAGCATGCCTCAAAAATTCTGGAGCCTCTTTTTAAAAAATTAAACAGCTTACAAAAAGGAAAATTGCTGATTAATGCTTTTGTGTTTTCAAATTAGGTCCTGCCAGTCGTAATTTTCTTCAGCACGGTAATGTCTATGCTTTACCACGTTGGATTCATGCAGTGGCTCATTGGAAAGGTACTGAACTTTTGCCAGCACTTTCTCATTTGCCTGCTGCGGGAGACCTCAGGCTGTGACATTATCCCCAAGTAACTTGGCCAGGGCCAGACACATGAAAGTTACTTTATTTTTAATGTGGAAATACTTTCACATGTTACCACATGTCACCAAGTCTTTTTTTTTCCCAGATTCCCAGTTCCCAGGATTGTTAATGTAAGCACCACAAACCTCATGTTTATGAAACAGAGTGTTAGGGTTAATATAAGTAATTTGTAGCCTTAATCTAAATTTGACATTTTCCCCTTCATACGATCAAAGTCCTTTTGGGTTGATATACATGTAAAAGATTCAAACTATCTGCTGTCTTTGTTTGACAAGTCCATTTCCAGGACAGTGGCAGGTACAGCCTAGAGCCTGTCATGTTATAGTTACAACTCTGTGGAAGTATTCCTCCCCTGGCTTACCTCAGCATACTGCTATTGAATGAGTCCAACATGTCTTGAAATCATTAGCTCATGATATATTGTAAGTTTGTCTCAAAACTTCTGTTATATGCTTAATTCCAAAAGGATATGGATTAAGCAAACCTTTTTTTTCTTTTTTTTTTTTTTCTAATCATTTTAGGTTGGTTGGATAATGCAGATTTTCATGGGGACAACTCCTGTTGAATCTCTAGTAGCTGCTGGCAACATATTTGTGGGACAGGTGAGTTAGAACATGGATAGACATGGATAACTAAGGATTAGTGAATACTGGAAGACTAAATATGGCTCATCAGTGGGCATTTCTGTACAAAATATAATCACTTCATACAAAACTAAGACTCCTGGAAACACAATTAATTTCCAGGAAATCAATTGCATTAAGTTTGTGTGTCAGCTATGAGTTGGCACCTCATCAGGTGGAACCTCAAGTGCTAAAAAAGAAATCTGAGCACTAATATGGATCACCTGAAAACAAGCACCAATCATAATTAGCTGAAAATTATGAAGAAAGCTATAAAACGAATGAATATATTTTATACTCATCTGTATTATATGAAGAAAGTTATTAAAAAGAGAAAAGAAAAAGTGGAGAGAGAGAGCACGGCCACGTATGAGTATGAGACAAAAGGGCAAATGGGGCAGGCAAAACCAGAGAGAGAACATAGAAAGCTATGGTACAGAAAACATGAGGAATAGGCTTAACAGTCCACTTTGATTAAGAATCCAGTAAAACCACGCTACAGGAGTCTCCATCCCCAGCTCTGTAGCACAGCAAGGAGATCAGCAAATAGTTTCCAAGCCCAGATACAACATAAATTACAGCAGTGGTGTTTAGAGTTGCAGTCTAGTGCTTCCAGTACATCCATGTGGGCCTCCAGTATGTACAGACACATGCCAGAGAGGATCAAGGTCATTATCTTGTTCTTAGATACTGGGGATACACATGTTTATATGATGCATGGACCTTACCTGTGGATCACATTTGTGGCCATTTCTAACTTACTCAGAACTGACTTGAGATTTCTTGGCCATTTCATCATGCTTTGGAAGAACCTCTAAAATTGACAAAGAATTATCAAGCAGACAAGATGATTGGTGGTACAATTTTACTTCTAAGTGGTAAGAAAAAGCGCTATTAATATTCAGAGTACTAATTATCAGCAAGATTATCTATTCAAAAAAATATGCTCAGCCAATGATTTTCCTTCCCAGTTATAAGAAGAAATTACTGATTTTTTTTTTAGGATTTTATTTGTTTAATGGCTATTTTTTTAATTCCAGACAGAGTCTCCTCTCCTAGTACGACCCTACTTACCATATGTCACCAAATCTGAACTCCATTCAGTCATGACAGCAGGATTCTCAACAATTGCTGGAAGTGTCTTAGGAGCATATATTTCTTTTGGGGTAAGTCACGGAAGGAAATTTGAAAAATACCATATTTATCTGAAATCATGCAAATGTAAGAGCCCCGATGAAATACGGTGGTAGAGTAGCTTTGCAATCCCTGTGCCGTTTCTGAAGAATTAACCATGCGGATCTATCCCAGTTAAATAACAAAAAGACACCAAAATCTCAGTCTGCTTGTGAGGAAGCTTCTGGTAATGCTGTGCAGTCATAAATGGCTTCCTATACAGAGCAGCTGACAGCACAGATCTAGACAGAAAAATGGGCTTGAAGAACTGATTTACAGTCAGAGTCATCAGGGACAGCTGATGAATGTGTTTATTCCATGTTTGTATAAATAAGGCTGAGAGGCAGAAGCAGGAAGGGAGGGGATTAACTAAGAGCATAGGAGAAGAAAATGTTGGATATTGCAGAAGTTAGCAAAGGAGGAATTTAGGAAAACTTATGAAAGAAGGGATAATATGGGAGTGTCATATGATGTTAAAAAAGACAGGGGGAGTTTACAATTCCGACGGACAAAAAAAGAGGTATTGCCATCACGGACATACATCTTAAGGGGCAGACAAGGTTTCTCACTCAAAAAGCTCTACTGTTGTTCCACTCTGCTGTCCTCCATGGGCCTGCTTTCTAAATAACATTACAAATTACAAATATTACAAGTACTTTTCACTACTTCCATTTTTTTTCTGCCTCCAGTTAGGCAGAAAACCTAACATTCCTCACTTCCTTCTTTCTCTTATGAGCAACATGATCCTTTTAATGTCCCCCTGTACAAAAAAAAATATTCAAGCACCACATTATTTTAATCACTTTGCTTGTGTTTGCTCATGATAGGATCATAAAAGCCTATTCTGTCACCTGGATTTCTAGGTTTCTGCCTCCCACCTACTGACTGCTTCTGTTATGTCAGCACCAGCATCATTGGCTACCTCCAAACTATTTTGGCCTGAAACTGAAAAGCCCAGAATAACTCTGAAGAGTGACCTGAACACAGCTAAGAGGTATGTTCACCTAGGGTTTACTTATTAGTAAAACTAATGCAGAAATAAGATTGGAAAAAAATAAGCCATTGCAAAAAACATCATTAGGAGGACCTACATGATAGATTTGCAGGCAATAAATTAGTTGCATGGCTATATACCCCAAACAGACGGTTACTTGAACCCAGGTGCAGTACCTCCCACTTTAACTGCAGGGGCTGTCATTACCCAATGGAAGAGGCAGAGCACAGCCAAGGTCTTGGGCTATACAATAAACTCTCTACAGGAACAGGGAAGTGCCTGCCCAAGGCAACCCAACAGGATGTTTTTCTGTTTGTTCTGGTGACATCTGTACAAAATTCCTATCCACAGAGGCAAATGAAAGCAAAGGTGGAGTGGTCATCTCAGGGATGGCAGCAGAAAACTGATTGTCCCTCTGAGGAGACTTTTAAAATCAATAAGCAAAGCAGGAAGATTCCTAAGGAGCTACTCCTAATCAGCCTTGACCTCCCTGCACAAGGGCTGAAGGCAGCAAGAGCTCACCTCACCCCAGCAATGCTGCAGCAGTTGCAGGGTCACTTGAAGAGACCTGTGCAAGCTTTGGTCAACAAAAGCAAAAATGTTCTGGTACATCCAGGAACTGACCCCAAATGTGCCCAAATTCCTCCTCAGGTCTCCAAAAATAACCTCATGGCGATTCCTGGGAGGAGACAGGGTAAAAACATATTCTACCTGATTATTCTTCATAGAAAACCCCAGATAGCTTCAGCTCTTCATTTCCAATCAAGTCTGCGT
Source organism: Nothoprocta pentlandii (assembly GCA_013398315.1). NCBI lineage: Eukaryota > Metazoa > Chordata > Aves > Tinamiformes > Tinamidae > Nothoprocta > Nothoprocta pentlandii. Next base: position 150,238 of record VZSG01000933.1, read on the forward strand.
TACTGTACCTCAAACTGAAATATTTTCTTAAATTTTAAATTTTCTCAATTTTTAAAATTTTGTTTTCACTGACCAAGTGAATCAAATAACATATTGGAAGCTGCCAGTCAAGGTGCCTCTGCCTCCATCCTGCTGGTGGCCAACATCGCTGTGAACCTGATCGCCTTCCTCGCTCTGCTGGCTTTTGTTGACTCAGCCCTCTCCTGGGTGGGGAATCTGTTTGACTACCCACAGTTGAACTTTGAGGTATGGTCTTCATGTCTTTCACATACTTTGAATGAATCCATACAGTTCTCTTCTTCAGATTAATTGCCTCAGTGA
>VZSG01000933.1:157576-167717 GCA_013398315.1 Nothoprocta pentlandii
TAAAATAAAATAAAATAAAATAAAATAAAATAAAATAAAATAAAATAAAATAAAATAAAATAAAATAAAATAAAATAAAGGTCCTGCATTTATTTGTACTGCTCTAAATGTGATGAAGGTCCATTCAAGTTAATGAAGGAGTTTTATACCCAGCCAGTGAGAAATGCATTAGCATACCTTTCCAAAAACACGATCAGCGACAAAAAACATGCTCCAAATGTAACAGGAATCAGCATTTAATTTCTAAAGTTTTTTTTAAGTGTCTGATCGCTCTTTAATCCAATTCTGTAAAACAATTCATATTAAATAGAATATGATTTGTGGACTTTTATCTTGCATAATTTTACAGAACTATCTCTGATAGTGCTCAAGTAATATCTTCTTTCCCATCATCCAGGACACTTCACTCAACCATGCCCCAGTGATTTTCCCTCTTCCTCCCTCTTCCCCCATCTTATCAATCACCCTCTTGATTACTGATCAGTAAAATTATATTTCCTTCACAGGAATGCTATCTGCCCCCACTATGGGGGTTCCCTGCCACATTTTATTAGGCAATGCCTTCAACTCAACAAATTTCCCAGCCAACAGCACAGCACTTGTCGAGTGTTGCCAGGAAATCTTCATCAGGTACTACGGAGCTCTCTTCCCTTTGTCAGTTGTCATTTGGGGAATTCAGAATTCTCCAACAGCATGCTTATATCTTTTTCAATGTAGCTATTTTTTCTTCACCTAGATATCTACTCCCCATGAAACTGCCCAGTTTGAATGCCACTTCAAGTGTTTTCCTTTTCTGCAGTATTTCTCTGTTAAAAAGTCCTTATTCTCTTTAATTCCCGATAATAGGAATGGAAATCACAATTCTAACCTCAGTTGCTTTTTTATCTCACCGAATTGTTCTTTTGAAATATATATATCTCTTTTTCATGCTTCAGTATGAGAAGTAGCCATGAAAAGGTACGTGCATGAGTGTGTACATATTACTGCAAAGAGACTTCTGTTATTTACTATCAAATTTTCCGAATGAGTCTCTCCTGACTGTGTAACCAGAGTCACTAACTTCTGGGCAGGGCAAAAATAATCTGTGATCCTAGGAATGTTCTTTCATTCAGATTTTCTCTTCACTCTAGCTTTGACTCCTCACAATAATTTTAACTCTACAACGTTTCTATAAAGACAAGAACATGCTTGTTTTTCTGTCAGAATCAGTGCTGAACAAATGTGCTGAAGATATGAATATCTTGAATAGTGAAATGAAACTCTTAACCTTTTCAGATGTCTAGGAAGATATACCTGGTTCCCAAAAACTTTATAAAGAAAGCAGGGCACAAACCCAATAAGAACAGATCAACTGGACACAGCACATGGAAATGTTTAGGATGGTCCAGTTGAGTTTCACTTTTCATGTGATAATTTAAGACATTTTGAAGTATCTTGGGAAAAAAATGTGTGTGTGTGTGCATATATATATATGTTCAATTCACTATGAGAGAAAAATAAGCTTATATGTTTTTTTCTTTCCTTCTTTCCTCAGTGTAAATGAGTCAAAGCCAGTCTTCTTTGGAGGAAACTACAGCCTAAGCTCCTGGAAAGGATGTTGTCAAATACTGAATCTACCTATTTCTCATTGCAGTTGAATTAAGCCACAATTTGGGGTCAAGATAGTCCTATTCCTCTGACCTGCACAAAATCAGTCCTAAACTAAATTGGGATCAATGCACAAAAACTGATATCTCTTGCTACTGATTTTTTCTCCTGCTACAGCTCAAAAAACAATGGAAAAAATGTAGACAAGTTTGTAAGTCTGATTTTGCTGATTTCACTTACACTCCAAAACAGTTTGAATCTGCTGTGTGAAACTGCTGTAGGCAAGAAGAAAATCAGACTCAGTGGATTTGACTGCCATGTAGGAAGAGCAATGAGCTAGAAATAATATTAAAAATTGCCATCCATTCCTATTGGTAATTCTGCTCTTTCTGATGCCAAAGAAGTGATTTTAGTGCATGAAGGCAAATGATTGTTTTCAGAGCCATGCATATTTCTGTGTTTCTCATAGTTATTTCTGGAGCTACGACTACATGTGAACTGAACTGTAGCAGTGCCATGTCCCTTGCTTGGCCATCAAGTGCTCGCATTATGGACAAGCCACTATCCCCACATCCTCCCTCAGCCTGCAGTGGCAGCTGGTGCCAGGCCACAAATGACAGGAGGTACCCAGCCCACAACCAGATTCAAGATCTTGGTTCCAATTTTGATGCAACTCATATGGCTGGATGTGAACAACTGATTTTTACTTCCATTTTGGAAGAAAATCCAAGCAGTTCCTGTATCAACTCTTTTCATTCTATGCTGTTACTAGCGCTGATGCCTGGACGGGGAGTCACTGGCAAGGACTTTGCAGGGGAATTCCCATACGGAATGACAGTACCATGCTCTAAATGAACCCTGGTAAAAGCAGACTAGACTCACACCTCTCCCTGTGACAGTAACATTTGCCAGTCTTGACTATCATATTGGGAACAGAAGATGCACTATCTGCATTAGGAAAATATCTCTTTGGAAGATGACCTCATTTTTTGACACCTAGTTATATTCATATGTGTATATATCAAAAAAAAAAAAAAGACTTAGTAGGTTAAAGGGGATAAACATATGAGTTTTCATAATAAACCTAATGTATATTTTTGAGACTTGTCTGGTGAATGTGCTCATTACCTCATGTTAAGAACTTCTGTTACAATTAAAAGTGTATTATTTTAGGTTTTAGTCTTCTCATGAATTCCACAACCTCAGCTTGTATGTGGTTATAATCCTATTCGATGGCATGGTCAATGCCAAAGGCTTTTTTGAAAAGCTAAGAATTTAAGTACAGAAATGACAGAAAATCCTGAAATAACCTCCCAAATATGATTTGTACAGTTGGAGATGAGATACCCTATACTGAAAAAATAATAACTAAGTTTTCATCCTTTAATATAACTATTGCAGAATCTGTTCTGGGAAATCTTGATTCAAAAATGTAGATAGTTGCCAACACAGCTATTTTAAAGGGATATTGATTCAGTATGACAGTAAAAGGATGCTAGTTTTTTGTGAGGTCCAGTTTATTAGTTTAATCCTCAAAAGAGAAGAAAAATGAAGAGAGCAGAAGGAATGGAGGAAGAGAGGAAGAGAGGAAGGGAGGAAGGGAGGGAGGGAGGAAGGGAGGAATTATAAATGCCATTATTGTTACTACTTGTGATTTTTATCACAGACTTCGTATTACTAGGTGCTCTTCTTTGACTCCATCTGTCTTAGTTTAGGAGACCGTGAGAGCCTTATTTTTCAGTGCATTTAGAGAATGTTAATAAATCTTATTATTATGGACGTATATGCACAAAAACATGATGCAAAATTTTCCTAAAGAAACCAAAATACAGGCAGGTTTTCTTCACTTCAAGCCAACAGGGTTATAGCACGGCTGAGCTCCAAATACAGCCTGGTGATTCCATTTAGAAATGCAGAAATGTTATATGCAAACAGATATGTAAGAGGAATGAAACAGAAACATTAACCATCACTATTAAGCAAAAAAAAAACCCTGCTCATAAGACTTTCCTTGCAGTTCCCCCACTTTGCACAATTTAATATCTGCCTTTTTAAATAGCAGCTGCTCCGCTCCCTTTGCTGGCTGGTAAAACAGGTGGCTCTAGCTGGTAAAGATGACAGTGAAGCTTACAAAAAAGCTGACTGTAGAGCTGGAGCAGTGGCCTCCCTGAGGCAGTGGGGACGTAGCAAGTTTCCCTTCCAGAGGACTCCTCTGCTAGGAATATGTAGGAGGTAACTGCAGGTGATGCTGCCCTAGCTACCACTGCCCAAAGAGACCTTGAACATAACAAGTGGAGTGAAAGCAAGATGGGACTGCTAGTAGGTGCCACCACCGTTTTGGGTGGGCATTTTCTCTCCTTTCTTGTGGCAGTGTTAAGATTTGTGCACTGAGCTTGCCCATTCTCAGCTGTGCCTTTCAGCGCTACCAGGGGAGCCTACCTGCATGCCCCTCAAGTCGACACCTGGGAGTGCACCTCCTACAGCACTGCTGCCAACGGTCTTCTTTAGGTGGTTTTTGGTTTTGTTTTGTTTTAGCTAATTAGTCACTAAAAATCATTGCCAGTGGTTCCAGGAACATGCATTACCAAATTCAGTGTACAATAATTCCAGGAAACACCCTATACAGCCTTTTTAATACTCGAGGATATACAATCAAAGAGAGCTGTCTCTGAAACATGTTCTCTCTGGCTCCAATCTGAAAAAGCATGTAAATACAGTATGCAAATAAAGTAAGGTCTGTAGGGAACAACTCTTTTTTTTTGTTATTTTAACCTTTCTGCTAAGAGCCAATTGGGAAAGAAAAAAAAAAAAAAGGCATCCCTGTAGAAACAAACATTTTTTTTCCAATTCCAACAGAATATAGCAGCACTTGCAACCTACTAACCTTGCATAAACATGCAATGAGTTTATTCTCTCAAAGACATAATAATTTGCTTCAAGTTATAGAAGTGTTTATGTGTTTTTCAAAAATAGTTTGCTGCAGTTATTACCCCTTTGCAACATGAGTTTTTTCAGAGGGAGACATGTGAGCTAAAGAGAAAGCATCAAAATCAATATCTTCTTTCTGCAAACTTAAAGCAAGATGTATCACCATTAGATTGCTTCACTCTGCAATGTGAAGCAATGCTGTAAGTCTACAATTCCCAAATTTTGAAAGTTGCCCCTAGCAATTTTTACACATTGCCCCTAGCAATAGGTAGATAAGCTTAAAGTTGCTTAAATGTGATGATGCAACATTTCACATGGCTCCCACATCACACATAGTCCCTCAGGTGGCTCTGAACACCAGTGCTCATTTTCAGTATCTGCACATGGATCAGTACTTGGGGTGTTGAATGGTTGCGGATACTCCCCACCACTGTAAGGTGGCGTCCAACATCCAACATCCAACAAAGAAGTCTCCTTCCTTGGAGATACTCAACGCCCGCCTCAATGCGATCCCATGCAACATGCTCTAGGTGTCCCTACTTGAGCAGTTGAACTAGATGATCTCTAGAGATCCTTTCCAACCTCAACCCTTCTGTGGCCTATACCCACACTGCAAGCAGCAGCACGTGAGCTTGAGGGTCTCCCATCACGCTGTGCATTTGTGGGCATGCAATGTGATACACAGATACCATCAGTCTGAGTGGGTGATATATGGTCCTTGTTCCACAAGTGAGCCCACAGAATACATACAAATGCCAGTATTCTATGTAGTATCTGAGATCAGACATGCAAACAAGTGATGAGTAAAAACTCTCTTCTCTCACAGATGCTAAATCAAATTGTTTTATTTATATCAGTCTGAACTTTGAATACCATCCCTGAAGTTTGAGCTACTATGGAGTTATTCCAGAGTCAGGAAAGACTTTGCTTCCCTTTGCTTTGATTCTGATTTCAGGCTGGTTTAAAAGTTGCATCATCTCACAGGAGCCAACTGAAGTATTTCAAATACTGCAGTGACATAACAGTGTATCTGTAGATATGCTTTTGTTTTGCCCAGTGGAGCTATGAATTTGAAACTCAACAATATTCAGACAGACAGACTGAGGAAAAGCAGCTTTGTTCCTTTTTGATAATTTTAGAGAGAAAAAATAAATGGGGGGAAATTGCAGTAACTTCTTGTTGCTATGGTATCCTGGAGCATAGGGGCTCACTATAGCAACCAGTGTACTAACTCCAAAGGCATTGATCAGTGTGCAAGGACGGCCATAATGGAAACAGAATTTTTTATTGTTGTAGTGATTGATGCCTTTGGTGCCAATTGAATGGGGGGTGTACTGTTAAGGGGCTGGAGTGTGAGCAAGGCAGCTGAGTGAGTGCACATTCCCCCCTGGCAAGCATAGGGTCGAGTTCAGGATCATGTTTGACTAGATTGAACCAGAAAGTCTTGTATTCTTGCTTGCAAGATCTTGCATGTCACCAGGGTTCAATGTACATGAGAAATACTACACATTTTCTGCTGTCACTCACTTTTCATGAGCTAAGGAGGCTTTCCTGCTCAGCCAAAATTGCCCCGTAGTGTGGTGAATCTCCATGTGAAGAAGAATGCATATCAAATAATAAATGATAGCCCTAGAGATTTGTGCCTGCCTCCTACTTCGGCCACAGATCCCATGTGCTCCTGGGAAACCTTTTTGTCTGAGACATCTCTACTACTGATCTGTAAAATGAAGAAGTAGCCAAGAGGTGTTACTACAGAATCACAGAATCAGTGGTAGCAGAGCAGTAACTGTTACATAGCAGCAAAGGGAAGATATGATCATCACAGTTGTGGACTTATACATCTAGGATCTTTCTTCAGCCTGATTTTGTACAGAAAAATGATGAGGAACTGTTAGATACATGCCTGGTTTCTGTCAGAGACTCATATATTGAACCAGATATGGCTACATCGGCTTGGTGCTTTTCCCAAAATGCATAGCCATGCAGAAAAAAAAGGAGGAAGGAGGTAGCTAAATTCACATCAGTGTTATTTTTTCCATCTAAAGAAATACTAATTTGTTACTGCAGTATCTGAACACTAACTATTGGGCACTAACGACTTGGCATTCATACCTTTTACTGCTCTTCCTAGAACATACCCTCAGCCAGCTCCCACGACTGATTTGTCATCTCTGTGATCCCAGATATACCAAATACTCTTAATTACCATATTATATTAATTATTCTGAATGGAAAAAAAAAAGCACCTTCAAAATCTCTTTTCTTATCTCAAAGCATTTTGCATTATATAGACTTCCTCTGAGTCTATATAAAGCCCTCTATAAGCCTTCTTCTGAGCAAGAAGGCTTTATTTGTTGTCAGTTCACATATATCACTCAAATGACATCCAGACCCACACTTCTTTTCAATAATCATGCCTGGACTTTTTGAAAATCAAATTTGTTCTTGCAGGTGCACACTCCTCTTGTGAACAGCTCTGCTCAACAGAGGTGTTCTGTTTGCCATGAGTTTGCTTCAGTATTGCTGACTGCAGTAGCCAGCTTGACCTGAAATCACACAGAAAAACTTACAGAAATTCATATGAACAAAGTCAGATCTGTCAACTCCTCACTGAAACTGCCTTTGCTGCTGTGATAGCATTGGAGCTTGGAGGGACATTTCAGGTCAGACTTCGTTGATTCATGCAATTGTTGTATGATTAGGCCTTTTGCCTTTCTCTTCATACATTTTTCTTCTTTATGGCATTATAATAGCATCCTTCCCATCTCACTTCAGGTATCCACTTGTTCTGTTCATCACCTTTGTTCTCATTTTCAGCATTGCCACAGGTGTGCTTGGATTTTTGCTATCAGAGATCACTAGGTGGCACAACACAATCAATGACAACTCTGCAATAAAACATATAGGGATATAAATATCTAGCCTTTTTACTTCAGTATGTATTTGTTATTTGTTATTTGTTGCTCAGGGTAAATACTTTTATTAATTGCCTGCCGATCTGGGGTAACAGAAAAATATGGTCAGGATACTTTGCTTTAGAGAGCTGCAGTAGGTATGTCAAAGAGGTCTGCTTTTCAGAGTATTATGCAGCCATCTCTTAAAATTTGCTCCTAAAATGTTGTCCATGATCCCTCTAATCTCTAGGCACCTTTCTAAATTGTGTCTAAGTGCATTTATGCTTGCCTATCATAACTTTAGGGAAAGTGGCAGAAAGAATGATGGAGGAGACCACTTTGCAGTGAAGACATGGATATAGCAAAAATTTGAAAGAGATGGTGTCAGAGAAGGGGAAATGGTTGTGTGCCTTGCTTCTACTTCCCTTCAGTTAGCATGGGTGATAAAGGTTTCTGAATGTCTACACAGCTGATACATGGGCCAAAATAACAGCACAAAATAACAGCATCTACACTACACTACACTATTGGCCTAGTTTTTGGCATGGCTTGTAGGTTAGGGTTTCCTCCACAGTCCTCACTACAGTATTTTTCACCGCTTTCAGAGCTTTCCTTAGATGTAATGTTACAGGGGAACAGGAGCAGCCAGATCACCGTTGAAAATCAGGTTAAGAAAAACTGTACTAAAGACGACATGAGTAATGAGTAGTGGACCTAGAAAATGATATTCTTGGAAAAGAGAGGTAAAATATGCATTTTAGAGAGAGCAAATGACAAGATATTCTTGTGAGATACCACTTGGGCAAATATTTTGTTTCTTGAGCGTCACTAGTTGCACACATATCATCACTAGTTGGTAAATTTTATTTACAGGAATGAGGGAAGCACAAATAGCTGTCTTTACCTTCTAGAGATACAACTACTCCTACACAAGAGCTTAAATACTTACTGCTAAATACGGCAAAGTAATCCGCTAGGTAAACCAAAACCTTCTTGCAGAAAGTTCCAAGAGCTTCTATCATATTTAAAAAGATTCTTTAAAGAAGATTGAATGGGAACAGACTTCTCAAAATCTGCATGAGGAGAGTCTTTCTATTACTCTCACTCCAAATGAGAAATGTTTCATCAAATAACATGAGAAAGTAAAGCACTCACTACCTACTTTTGGCTGTTCTCATCTTGTAATGGCACTCATAGGAATGTTCAGTAATGGCTTGGGCATCCATGAAATTACCAACAAAACACTCTGAAAAACCTAGGAGGTCTCTTACTTGTGATATGCAACTTGAGGAATACCATCTTTCCCAGAATAAGCTTACAAAAGAATTTTCACTGGGACATGGAAGGCAGCATATACTCCATATATACTTTCAAATAGTTCCAAAAGGCACATTTCTGTCCTGCAGAATCTAACTTGCCTGTTTCCAGTGAAGAAACTGCAAAATGTAGATGCAAAAAAAAAGATGACAGCTTTTGGTCTATCTCACTGCAGTGCTTCCTCTGAAGAGAGCACTGAAACTGAAGCACTGAAAGACAAGAGCTATAGCTCTTTTAAGGAATATTCAAGACTTAAGACACTAATATCTTTCTCTCATATGAAGTTCAATACTTAATATTCTTTCAATGTATTAGTGCTAACTGTAAGGTCTTCTTTCTCCATGTCTGAGTCTACCTCAATAAATATATATATATATATATATTTACCTAATCATTGCTATTTTGATCAGTAAAGATATTCATTTCAAAGATTCAGGAGGATGCTAGAGTTGCACAGTACTTGTGCCCACATGTTCATCCACTTTTTAGTCTTCAAACAGCTAAACAAAAAAAGGAAGGTATTTTCACTGGTCCTTATATTAATTTTCTCTCTGCAATAAGCTCTGTGATCTCTGAAAACATTTCCCATACTTGTAAATCACAAAAATCCTGTAATAGAGATATCAGAGAATAAAAGCATGTGCTTAGTTAGGTAGCAAAATATTTATATACATGACTTTCATTAAAATTATATGAGGCAGTGAAAGACAGTGAACAGCGCTTCACTGCTTACACTTTCTTAGAAGGCAGACGTAGTTCTAGTTACTTCTGTGCAAATTCACTTGGGTAATTGTTGTCTAAATGCCTGAGAGAGTCCTCGATTCCTACGGCTGGTTTGATCTTGCAGCATTGACAGCCACAAACAAAAAATAAAAAAAGGAAAAAAAGTCTTTATCTAACAATCTTGAATCTTCAAAGACACTTCCAGGTTCCTGTTGAAGCAGACCTGATAGTGCTAGCTGAAAAGAGGGAAATGGTAGCTCTTCACTTGTTTATTTTGAGATTTTGAGAGGAAGACATTGAGGACATTATATTAAAAAAAAAAAAAAAAAAACACTTCCGTTTTCAGATTATCTTTATAACATTCCAGGACGACTGGATCAGGCTGAATCCTGAAGATGTAATACAAACAACCCTGAATAACCCTGGCACTATTTTGGTAGTACTGTATTTTTCTTCTCTCTAGAAATGATTTAACAGAAACACAGAATGGTGGAGCTTGGAAGGGACCTCTAGGGACCATCTAGTCCATCTCCCTGGCTCCAGTAGGGACACCCAGAGCACAGGGCACCGGGTGGCATCCAGGCGGGTTTGGAAGATCTCCACAGAAGGAGACTCCACAGCCTCCCTCCAGCACTCTTGTCACCCTCACAGTAAAGAAGTTCCTCCTCATATGCAGATGGAACTTCCTGTGT
>VZSG01000933.1:168297-186380 GCA_013398315.1 Nothoprocta pentlandii
TCTGCCCAACTCACCAGCCTGTCCAGGTCCCTCTGGATGGCAGCACAGCCCTCTGGAGTGTCGGCCACTCCACCCAGCTTGGGATCGTCCACAAACTTGCTCAGGGTGCCCTCTGCGCCCTCATCCAAGTCATTGATAAACAAATTGAACAGCACTGGCCCAGTACTAATCCAAGTGGGACACCACTGGCCACAGACCTCCAACAAGACTCAGCCCCATTTACAACCACCCTCTGTTTGTAGCAAATCATGTCATAAAACAAAATAGGTATAAATCTGAGTATTTCACAGGGAGCATGAACAGGCAGTAGTCTTCATTTTGCTTTGCACTGTAGTAACAAATAGACCAAACATCAGAGAGTTTTTAATCCATTTTATATTAAAAAAAACCAAAACATAAAGCATGTGCAGAGATCAATAGAGACAGGTGCACAAAGGATAGTAATCATTCGCAGTGCTGTCTTAGATAAATTAAAAATGTAAGCATTAATCAGCCATTAATGATACAATACACAGTACAATTCAGATATAATCTAGTCTCTTTTTCTAAACAAGTGGATGAATATGTTACACTTTTATACTATTTGCCCCTATTTACACAGTATAATCCGCAACTGCTGATAAAATAATTCACTGGAGTCAGATAATCTCTCCCTTCCACTTTCTCACCCTTTCACTTAAAACTGTGCCCTATTTTAAGGAACCAGAATCAAGTTCCTCCCAGTCAGCTCCATCACAGACTGCCAGCAAGAGCCAAAGTTTGCATCGAATAGCACAGGCTGGTGTTGGAGGCTGTCCTGTCAGCCCCAACAGCACTTTGCCTCTCAGTATCTTTGCACTGGAGCTTCATATATGCATATTTTCTAAAGGGACTTAGAAGTGCTTTAGCATGAATGCACAAGGTCATGTGTGAGATGGTTTTTGTTTTGAGTGATATTGGCACCTGTACCTTTTCTGCCAGTCTAGAATGATGGGGAATTGAAAATGTGTATGCTGTGAGCACCAACAGAGCCAAGGAGACAGGGAACAATTGCTTTGTTTGTTTGCTTGGTTTTTGTCCACTTGCTTTATAAATATTCTGCAGAGTACCGAGGAAAGTTACAGGCTACAAAGGAAAATATATATATACTTCTGCACAGAAAATTCTCCTCACGTGCAGCCCCAATTCCTTTCTAGCAACTGAATCACTTTCTTAAACATCATTTGGGGAGGGATCCTCACCTTGTTAAAGAAGAAAAAGCCAATCCTTTCTTATAGCCACACACTATAATGACAGTGTCTGAGGTTCATGTGTTTTATAGGAAAGGTTCAGGCCTTGGATGGCCCAGCAGGCTGGAGATGAGGAAGGAGACAGCTAAACAAACAAATTCCAAGTGCTCACTATTAAAAAGAATCACGAACAGCATAAACAACACTAATGGAAATATGACTGAGCTACCAGCTTATGCTAACCCCCTAACTAATCAGAATTACAAAACAACTTTATTTGACATATATTTAATAAAATATGAGCTACAGGAACCATTCTGAGACTTCTACTTAGTGTAACCATCATGTTTCTTGTTTATCTCATTCCTCTTATACAAAATGTAAGATCATTTAAGGATAAAGTTTTTGTATTTCATTTTGGTTACTTCAGTTACTGTGTGCTCCTGAGTACCTATAATCTACCTTGGAGAGTCTGAAGGATGAAAATAGCATCTGCAGAGGCTTTCTTTGCTTCTTTCCTCTACCTATTTCTACAGAGCGCAGTAGTTTCTCATCTTTACCTGGGATTTCATAACTTAGGGCAAGTGCTGCTCTTTGGTTTCATGCTGTGCTGCACTTACAATGAAAGTGATCTAGCCTGGAGCAGCTACGATGCCCTGTACAGAGCAGATGGGCAGAACTTTGGGGACAGCTTTTCATCCTGAGTCCTTTCAAACTCAGATGTGCCCCAAATACAGGTTTTATGTGACCTCTGCAGAATGGATTCTCCAAAATACTACTATTTTTTTAAGCCACAGGGACCTCTGCAGTCAGTCAATGTCTTTTTTTAACTGTGCACCTGCCTTGACAGCATCCTTATCTTCTGCTTAAAAAAATCCTAAAAATTGCATAGATTGCAAAACTGCAATGTTTTATAGTACTCCAATTGTCCCCCAGAAGTATGTCAGGAAAAACAACAGTCAAAAAAAGTTTAACATGAGTGGCACAAGGCATAGAGGACGAAGTGCTGAGGGGGATTCACTATTCACTATTCACATTCACTGTTTTCTACTTCTTATCCTTTGGAAAAGGAGGAGCTCCAGAAAAGTCCTGCTTGTTCCTCAAGTGAAGGGCAGGACTTCATGTCTAGGTAAAGACAAATCAGCAACTCAAAGAATTTCAGGAAAGAATGTAGAGGTTATGTATCATACAGAGCTTATTATGTCTAGAGACAAATTTTAAAAGTCTGTGAAGTCTCCAGATCGCAGATCCTAATCTTTGAGATCTTCAGTGTATGCTCTTAAGCATCTCAATCACTTATAATGAAGATCTGAAAAATCCCTCTGTGCTGTTTTTATTGTTACAATGCAACAACACATAAGGTATGGATGACATAAGACATATGTCATTACATATGTTGTGAAAACCTATAAGCCACAATACTCCCCTAAAGAGTACTAAAATACTGAGCAGTGTACAAGCACCTCATATTTGTAGGCATAAAGGAAGCCTTCTAATACTTAAATATTGTCTGAGTTTGCAGCAGATGTTTGTCTGAGTCTCTGGCATCTTTTTCAAGGTTTTTGAACATCTTTTCAACTCTATATGTCTGGTCTGGTTTTTTTCAGACAGATTAGATCTGTGGATTTTTTAAAGAAGCAAATAGGAATAAAGTTTACCTTTAAAAAGAGTATTCAGACAAGATTCATATTCAGAAAACATACAACAATTCACATCAGTGCTGTAAGTTTGGCTCCATCATCTTCCATTGCAAATGTCTCATATATACTGCTAAAAATACTTTTAATTTTGTTGTCTGGCATCAGTATTTTCCCTAAGCTCTAGAGATGCTTGGTTTGAAAACCATCATTTTTCCATTAAAAACTGAGAAAGAGTGCCTACTAGGAACGCTTTTCAGAGGTAGAATTCATTTTTCCTCCTTCAACATTTTCAGTTTGACAGAATTTTTTTTTTTTTTTTTCTGTCTGAGGAATGCCCTAGAAGTGTTTGCAATTGGTTTTAAACCATAGGCCCTCTACTCCACAGGACTCATCCTTCCTTGTGCTTCCTTATATTTTATTGCTAGTTGTTAGTTTTCCAAACTCACATCTTTTAGGCATCAAAGAATTGACAATTGCAACATCACTGAGAAAATTATAGGATATTAAGTGCACTCATTTTTCATCAAGTAGGTTTCCTGCTGTAATCATTCTTCAACCCAAAGTGAGCTATTATTGAAAACACACATCACTAGAAAAATCTCAGCTTCAAAGTGACAACTAAATAGTCATTCTAACTTTTGTCTAGACATTCATGGTGGCATGGGTGCACTGTTGTAGCCTTGTCTCCTTTAGGCTGACTCAGATCTCAGATCAGTAATCTTCACCTTCTGTAAATGATGTGAATTTCATCCACTTTGAAAACATTCACCAGCTTCTAAAACTTCTTCCTTTTGTATGGATTGCCTCCTCACCTCCCTTTCCTGCCATGTTTCAGGCCACTCATTGTTCCACTCGTGTCCTCCTGACTCAGTTTTGAACTGTTTCCATGGTTCCTCACTTTTTAAAGCACTTTTCTGAACCTATCAGCCACACTGTTTTGTATAATTGCACCTCACAGAGTCAACTTATCATCCAGATTTTTGGACAACTAAGTAAATGCTGGTTATCTATCAGCCTTCAGAAGACCATTTGGTCCCAGACCCCTCCTTGCTCTAATATTTCTTGAGTCCACCTCTGATCTTCCTTCTTCTTTTTCTCTTCCTCTTTTGCCTTTTTCCTCCTCCTTTTTTCTTAGTCTCTGAGTTTCTCTTAGCCAGGAAAACTTGTTTAGCTTGTATATAAACACATGACTACACATTTGTGTTACTAATACTTGTTGCCATATGTACAATAAACAAAGCAGTAGACCATTCTGAATATCAGGAAGCTTTCCTGTCCAATGACCTGTTAAAAGAACCACAGGGCCTGTTTCAAAGGTTAGAGGAGTCGGTGGAAGGACACTCACTGATTTTTATGAGAGTTTGAATTGCACTCATGGTGCCCAAGGTATAATGCATTATTGTAATATGATGCATATGTGTGCATTAAAAAAAAATGATTAAACTATCTACCATTTCCACAGAATCACAGAATCACAGAATGGCTGAGCTTGGAAGGGACCTCTGGAGATCACCTAGTCCAACCCCCTGCTCCAGCAGGGACACCCAGAGCACGGGGCACAGGGCGGCATCCAGACGGGTTTAGAAGATCTCCAGAGAAGGAGACTCCACAGCCTCCCTGGGCAGCCTGTGCCAGGGCTCTGTCACCCTCACAGGAAAGAAGTACTTCCTGACATGGAGATGGAACTTCCTCTGTTTCAATTTGTATCCATTACCCCTTGTTTGGCCACTGATCACCACTGACAAGAGTTTGGGACCATCCTCCCTTCATTCTCCCCTCAGGTACTTAGATGTATTGGTCAGATCTCCTCTCAGACTTCTCTAGGCTAAAAAGGCCCAGCTCAATAAGTCCTTCCTCAAAATATAGATGCTCCAGGCCCTTAATCATCTTGGTTGCCCTCTGCTGGACCCTCTCGAGAAGCTCCACATCCCTCTTATACTGGGGAGCCCAGAACTGCCCCCAATGCTCCAGGTTTGGCCTCCCCAGAGCTGAGCAGAGGGGCAGGATCCCCTCCCTCCGCCTGCTGGCAACATCCTCCTCATGCAGCCAGGAGCCCATTGGCCTTCTTGGCCATGAGGGCACTGCTGCCTCGTGGTTAACTTGGTGTCCACCAGGACTCCCAGGTCCCTCTCTGTGGGGCTGCTCTCCAGCAGGTCAACCCCTAATCTGTCCTGGTGCCTGGGGTTATTCCTGCCCAGGTGCAGGACCCTGCACTTGTCCTTGTTGAACCTCATGAGGTTCCTCTCTGTCCAACTCACCAGCCTGTCCAGGTCCCTCTGGATGGCAGCACAGCCCTCTGGAGTGTCGGCCACTCCACCCAGCTTGGGATCGTCCACAAACTTGCTCAGGATGCAAGTCCAAGTCACTGATGAACAGCACTGGGCCCAGAACTAATCCCTGTGGGAAACCACTGGCCACAGGCCTCCAACAAGACTCAGCCCCATTTATTACAACTTCATGAGCTCTGCCATTCAGGCAGTTCTCAATTCACCTCACTGTCCACTCATCGAACCCACCCTTCTAGAGCTTTCCCATGAGCATGTTAGATGGTGTCGAAAGCCTTGTTAAAGTCAACATAGATGACATCGAGAGCTCTCCCATCATCCATCCAGCCAGTAATTTTTATTACCAGTAGCCAGTAAGTGGAAAACCCCCAAAAAACAGGCTTGCCTTTCAATGTAATTTTGGGTGTTTGACACAGCCACTCTAAAGAGGGATCTTAAAAAGCAATTCAATAAATTTGCTTTAACACAGGAATAAGCAACAAGTATGTTCTGTTAATCAAGATTACGAACTACTTTTCATTTTTGTTTCAAATTCAGAATATGGCATCAAGATATAAAGAAAAGTAAGAGGATAAGGATAATAAGCTTTTAGGGCTTAAGTAAGAATTCTTCCCTCTTTGGTTGTTTATATGCAACTTTTCAGTAGCTAATTGTGTTTTACTGAAAGAGGAAATGCATTACAGGGAGCCGTAGCAACGCAGAGGCTTATGAAGGAGTTGGTGACATGATAACCAGAAGAGCAACTCCCGAGTTTCTTGCCACACTGTGAGATTCTGTAGCTCACATTGTTGGCCGTAGCTGGGTTGTGGTAACATTTGGAGAAGAAATACTTGTCCCTCTTCCTACTGATACCTGTTGTAATTTTCCCCCCAGAACAATTTAGTTTTGTTATTACAGTTTCCTTTTGCTGTTTCTGATTTTCAAATTTGTTCACTAAGGAACTTAGGAGATATATACCGCTTAGGCAAGCCTCAGAAAGCAATGAGATATGATATGCGTGGGATTTTTGACTGTAGAAAAAAAAAAACACATATGTATATCATCTGAGTTTTTCCTCTCAAATCTCATTATTAAAAAAAAAAAAAAACAAGAAAGAAAGAAAAAAAGAATTTTGACATAAACTATTTTGTTCAGGTATCAGAGATCACAAATGCAACAGAACATGTAGTGTCTGTCTCATGCTATCTGCTGGTACAGGCTGACCTTGCTGTACCAGCTAAGTTCAGTAATCAAAAAGATTTTACTTTTTTTTTGTGTTAATAAGAAACAGAAGAGGATAAAAGAAACAAAAGCGAAGAAAATAAACAGGAAATAGGAATAAAAAGGAAAAATAGGTTAATGGGACCATCAAAATACTCAGAGAGACAAAAAGGTTGAAGGCAGAGTAAAAGAATTAAGCGGATAGAAAGAATATGATGAAGTGAAAAAAATACCAGAGAATAAGGATAATAAAGATCCTAAGCGTTCTCTTACTGCAGTTATATTTCTATATTAGACAAAAACTGAGAAAAACAGATAAATTAGACTGAGCCTAGAAGATCTTAGGTCAATCTTGAAAGTCTTCAGTCCTCTCCTGTGGTCTCACTGTTTCTGTAAGAAGGCCAAAAGGAACAGTTTCTCTGTGGGTGCGGGAACAGCTCTGTAACCAAGGACCAGAGGAATTCAGTGAAAGGACTCAGCCTGTTTGCCCCAATTGCCCTTTAACAGTGCAAAAATGCAATCCAGATCTATTCAAGTGTTTTCTTTGGCAGACTTGTAAAATCTTTAAACTGCCACTATACCTACCTTGTTTTGCATGCTGGTAACGAAGATCACATTTTGCATTTTGTATGGGTCATTTTGAGGATTTTGAAACTTTTCCAAACATTTCTCAAGTTCAACAATTTATTGAAAGCAATTCTTTCCTACCAGCATTTTTCGTTTATGAAATCAGCATTTTATGGCAATAAAAAAGCATAGCCTAATTCCTCGCTCTCTGGTCTTGTGGAACAATTTGTTCTTAAAAAAAATCTATCACAATTTTTGGATATAGAGATAGAAATTTATTAACATAATTTAAACACTAAGGTATTGCAAACCAAATACATCATGGGTAATGATCCTTTTGTTACTTATTCTAATTAATATTATAAAGTCAAATATGTGTTTCATCAAATAATCTCCATTAACAAATTTGATCTAATTGTGATTCTCAGTAATGGAAAAAATAGATGTAACTCCTTTGGAAATGCCTTTACAAATGCTTTATAGGCAAACTAGATCAAAGGATGATGCATATGTGCAATTTCAATATAATTTCTGCCAAATGTCATGGCTCTTCACCACTTTTAAAGACCATGCTGAATTTTGCACACAAAATGGACTGCTTCTTTAAAGACTTTATAGACTTTATTTGGGAAATCATCCAAGCCAGCTGTTTTTCCATTATTTGGTGAATTAGTAATCTCCTCAACTGATGCTTTTTCTAAGATAACCCTTTGTGTATCTGTGTATGTGGGTCATTTTTCAGTTGTTAAAGAGTGCATTCATTTTTTTGATGTGCACTAGGATAGCTGTTCTCAAAGTATATATCTTCCTAAGCTTGCCCAGAGGCTCTATCTTTTTATTTGTTTAAAATTGCTTCCTTTTATCTTGAATACAAATGGAACTTGTTTTATTTTTGTTCTCTTATTTTTAAGTGTGCATTCTAGATATTTCTTTTTACTTGCTCTACCTCTGTCCCCTTTTCCACTGTCATTGCCTCAGATGTTAATGCACAACACATTCTGTGTTGAGGCTTGTTTTTACCTATGAGTGCTGTAAAATGGAAGATTCATTACTTTGCCACAATGAACATAACCTGAGGTTTGACTTTTCACCAATCATACCTTGAGATGGATCAATAATAGTTGACATTTCTATAACATCTTGAATCTCAGGAACTAAAAACACTTTGAAAAGCGTTAGAGAACTCGAGAATGCTGTGTAAAGTTTTTGTAATTTTATAGTGTGTTGGTTTTTTCCAATTATTTGGCTGCATAAACACCCCAGTTGGAAACAGAAAGTACCACAGCAACTTTTCTTACCTTGCCATATTAAAAGATTTCATTAGGTGCCTTCAAATGAGATTCTGTTCATATCTTTAATTAAAAATGGTGTGGTTGAAAAAAAAAAAAAAAGGAAGAATTTTTTTTTTTTTTAATTTAACTCCTTAATTTGAAAATGGCTGTTGGAAGTATGAATAACTATCAAAAAGAACAAGAAGGAAAAGTGTGTGTTTGAAATAACTACTGGTAGGACAAGAAGAAATGGCCTCAAGTTGTTCCTGGGAAGGTTCAGGTTAGATATGAGGAAAAAACTCTACATGGAAAGAGTAGTCAAGCACTGGAACAGGCTACCTGGGGAAGTGGTGCAGTCACTGTCCAGCAGCGTTCAAGTACAGTGTAGATGAGGCACCTAGGGACATGGTTTAGCAGGTATGGTGTTGAAGGATTTACAGTTGCACTCAAGTCATCTTGAAGGTCTTTTCTAACCATAATGATTTTATGGATCTATGACTCTGTGACAAAGACTTGAGAGATCTGTTTTATGTCTTTTCTTCTTTCACAGAGAAATTTCTTTAACCTGATTATTTCACAGACTATTATCTATGCCACGTGAAAAAAAAAAAAAGAAGTAGGCTTGAGAACAAGAGTGTTTTATCTTGAACTAGATCTCTTAGTGACAAGATAACTTGCTTATATTGCCTTTGAGTGCTCATATTTGGCATGCTGGACTCACATTCAGTGATTAGGTTCAGGAAAATCACACTTTTGCACCCAGATAATTTTCCTTGACCCAGCACAAACTTTCCATTAAAGTTTTCATTAAAGTTTTCACTTTTCATTAAAGTTTTCATTAAAGCAGTATTAGGTTTGTGATAAGTTTTGAAGATCTTACACAAGGTCTCCAAGACCTTACTCAGGATCCTCCAGAAAGACTGCTGGATGTCCCTCACAGGTAAGAAAGAGCAAATTTCCAATTGTTTTCTGAAGATCCCCAAACTTATAAACTCATGCATTTTCTGCAGCACAATATAGTGCCCTAAGCAATCGCCAAGGCCAACAATGATACTGTGCAAGCTATGTTCTGAGAACTGCAAGAGCAATAGTTTGCCCTTTTTACATTTGTTTAGCTATCAAACAGTAGGATCATTCTGGCTGAACACTTTGCAGCAATCTTATGCACAGGGCAACTTTATCCCGTAAGTGAGCAAAGTGAGGTAGGACTGAGAAAATTTAGAATTATAAAGAGAACAGGTGAGAAGTTACCTCTTTAAAATACTCCACTGCCTGGGAAAATTCCAGCTTTTGACCACATCTTGTCTAGTGTAATCCATTTAAAAATAGGCCAGACAAGCCTCCATTTGCTTGTTTTGGATGGCTACTGCAAGTGGTCCTCTGCCAGAAGATTTACCAAGAGCAGGAGCCCCTGATATTTCAGTGGCAAGCACATGAGGAAAAGCATCAGGTTTATGAATGAGCAATCTATATGGCATTCAGAGTATGTCATGCTTCTTTCTTTCCATACAATTTGAGAGATAGCACAAGTTGTACAAAAATATGATTAAATCAGTTGCAGGTGTTCGTCCAGTGAAACTTTTAAGCTCTGTACATGCCAAGCATATATTTGTTGTTTATACCTTATTAAAAAAGAGCTTGGACATGTCTAGTAAGAATGAAACTGTCCTTGAAGACAAGAGTGAAAAAGACTTTGAGACTTTTCCAATGGCAGAAAACTACTTGCAGAAGTACTTTACACTGTGCTTTAGCATGATGTTCACACTTTCATTAGCCTTATACTTGATCAAAATTTGTTCCCAAGGACTTGCATTTGTTGCTTCAGATATACTTTCTGAGTAAGGCTTCTGTGACTGAACTGTAGCAGTATTTCCTGTCTTATGCGATTGCTGAGGGTATCTTTACTGTAGAGTTAATCTGAGCATTTACTACACTGTTGACCTAAATCCCCACCCTTTTCCTGTTCCCTGGCTAAACTCTTCTCACCAGCTTATTAAAGTATCAGGATGTGTGTGTTCTTGTGTATCCTTGTGTCTTGGTAATACAGGCCTTCAGCTGCAGAACCAGCAAGGACTCATGGCTCACACCTGTGTTAGGCTGACCCAAGCGCTCAGGTGCTAAAGGAAACGATCTGACATAGTCCTGAGGTGACATTAATGTCTGGCCTTTCCAAACCTGCTCTTAGTTAAGGATGCTCCACAGCGCCATGTTCAATAGGAGCAAGTTCTTGAGCCTCTTCATCGACAGAGAAACTCCTTGCAGCAGTGAGTTGTCTTGGCTGCCCTACAATAATTGCTTGAAAATTATTGTGATCATCATCATTAAAATCTTTGGAAACAACACTCCACTTCTGTACACTAATGTTGCAAGTATTTAGGAGCAAAACTTGGTGATTTCTGTGCACTTAATAGGAAAGAAAGTAGGATTTATATATAATCCATCAAGGAGAATAATGTCACAGAGTTTAAAGTTAGTATTTCTTATGGCTTGTGTTGTTAGTAGTCTAGTCAGCGCAGTAATAACTGAGAATTTTCAGTCCTTTAATAGCATATATTAATGTGCCTCATGGCATTTTTAATACTCACATTTTTGCCTACAATCTCCAATAACTAATTCCCTTACCAAATTTCATAGCTGGAGCTCCAGTCTCTGTTTTAAAAGGGAAGGCTCTCATTCTTTCCATTAATTAGGGTTACAGACTGCAGCCTAAAACTGCTCTTTTTTTCTGCCCAGAAGTCCTGCCACAAGTCCTTCTTCAAGATCTGCAAGATACAGCCCTTATGCCGTAAACCCCAAAACACAATCATGCATTAATTGACTATTAACAATCCTGCAAGTGCACTGAATAACCCAGAGCAGATGCTATTCACTGATCCTGATCAACCCAAAAAATAGATTGTGTTCGGCAACGCAGTCTGCTGGTAACGGTCCCTTCAGAAGCAGGAAGTTCCTTATTTCACTCTGCCAGAGAGCCCAAATTAACTCAGGCTTTGCTGAGTATTCGCTGTGTAAGCTTGAGGCTGTAAATACATCTACTTTCTATTTAATCTAGTATTTATTTTGAGATGACTCTAAGCTGCCGATGTCAGCATACTTAATCAATGTCAGCTTAATGGCTATTTTCAAAGAAAAAAAAGGGAAAAGAGGAAACCCAGAAAATAGTACATTTGCCGTTCAGTGGAAGCTCTGAAAGGCAGTGAGAGGAACTGTGTGTTAAGAAGTAATGATTTCTCATCAAAACCATGAAAAAATCAGATGGTAAGGAAGAGCCGTGGTGAAATTAATTCCTGAGAGGCTGTGGAAGGGCACACAAGGATGGAAATTTTTATGGATCTCTAATTTTACCTGTGTCAGATTGATGGTCCACTAAGGAAACTCACTAGGCTGATGTATCAAGAATTTCTGATTTTTAGTTTAATGACATAATGCACACTGATGGTAGCAGTGAGTTTGTTTAATATATGTGGATTTTTAATGATATTTTCATAGGACATGATATTATTTCCAAGGGCTTTTTGGTTTGCCATTTTTTTAAAGTGAAATCTGAAATTACAGACAATGAGGTGATGACAATAATGAAACCTATCCAGTTATTGAGGAGATATAATACAGGATGATGCAAGCTCTAGAAAAAGGAGGAAGGGTTAGAAATAATAGCAGTAATAATAACTGCAGATCAAAAACTTTGACTACATACAAGTGATGACTTTTGTGTGCTTATGAGTTAACAGAGAATTTATCTTTAACAGATAGTATTATTTTCTGTTCAAATTATTAGATTTGTGTG
The DNA here is from genome assembly GCA_013398315.1 of Nothoprocta pentlandii. Classification (NCBI taxonomy): domain Eukaryota; kingdom Metazoa; phylum Chordata; class Aves; order Tinamiformes; family Tinamidae; genus Nothoprocta; species Nothoprocta pentlandii. The sequence continues at coordinate 180,256 of VZSG01000933.1, forward strand.
CATATGTTATGTTGAAAGAAACAGAGATATCTCAGCTTAAATACTGCTTTGAGATGCCCTCAAATAACTCTTAGGTTTCAGCTGTTTTATCTGACTGTCAGGCTGATTATCTGTAGGCAGATTTGAGTCAGCTTTGCTCTTCCTAAATAATGAGCATGTGGTTTAAAAATGGGAGAAGATAATTTTAGTGTTTTTGTTGAATTAGAGAGCTAAGAGTAGGTGATGGGAAGGAAATGAAATCTGATTTCTTTAGCAAATCTAAATGAACAAAAATCACTTAAGATCAGGCCATCAAATACCATATAGATTTCTCATATACTTTATACCCATGACACTTAAGAGCATCATTGATAGTATGATACAAGGCATGTTTTCTAAAACCAAGAATTGGGATAGTAAAGGTGTTCAAATTTGCAAAACAAATTGCTAACATGAACCATGCCAAATACACAAGTGTTCTCAGGTGTTGGATATCTCAGCAGGATTTGAGGCTTCAAAACAGCAAAGGGAATTAGCTACAGAATTCATGTAAATAGTGAGGTGCCCTGGTAAGCTTTGCATTAACTTTTTTTTTTTCTTTTTAATCAAAGCTTAATACTAACCAGTATTTGATCTCAGCTTATTTTTTCTTGCAGATATTTCAAATCAGAAAGGAAAGACGTTTGTGTGTAACCTTCTGTTCAATTACCTTGCTTCTCCCTAGTTGCTTTTTCCTGTTTATGCTTATAAGCAGCATAATAATAATAGCTTTTTAAGCATTATTATGTTCCTAAGAACTAAAGCGAGGCCTGTTGGAGTTTACTTAGCAAGGCCCTTTTTATTTGGGAACACATGCACATGCTGCTTAATTGTGTAATACAGCTACTGAAAGAAAGATCTCGTGACCGAACAAGTAAGGGACTGAAATGGTTTATAAACTCTGCTTAGTCCAAATTAGCAATGTGGATAACAATGATGTGCTGTGTTTTCATCTTCAATTGCATATATTAACAGCTACACATGCAAAACAAATTCCCCTTTGTGGGGAAAGAATTAAGTAAATGTAATTTATAGCATTAATTTGGGCTTGTGAATTTAATCCACTCAAACATAAAAACATTTTCGTGCACTGAATATTCCTGAGGTGGTTTAATATGCTTAAAATAAATATTGAGCAGCTGACAGAAAAACATGCCATCCATACCTCAAAAGTTGTTTTAAAATAATAATTTAAGTGCCAAATTAATATTTACTACCCAGGGATTAGAATCCTAAGTATATTTTCTTTCTAAAGTATTCATAATTAGATCTACACAGGTGGCAGCTATCAATGGGAATAGATCACAAATGGGCAAGTCAAAGGCATATTGAAAGTGCAGCTGTACTGAAAAATACTTGCCATGAAATAAATGTAATTGATATATATGAAGAAGAAAAGAATTGACGTTTCAGGTCTTAGCACATGAAGCACAATTGCAACAGCTCACAAGTGCTGATCCCTGAAAAGAAGAGCAGGATAATTTTCTTGAAAAACTTTTGTTTGATAAATGCTGCATTAGTAATACATTGTCAAATGCTTCTTTGCCAGAAGAAAATGCAATGAGACTCAGTCCTAGAACAAATGCTGAGAGCATTGCATCATAGCTGGTGAGATTACCCAGTCCTCAGGCAATCTTATTTGAACCACTAGCCGTTTCATCTTTTAAATTAATTTCTATCTCCAAATCTGTAAAAAATCTACCAGATGTTACAAGCTTGGCATGGCTCCAAAATTTAAGGATAATTTGACTGGTAGAAATAAGGTAAACCTGCCATAAAGAAAAAAAGGGCAGCATTTTTTTTTGCCTTTGCTGACCTGCTTTTTTAGATTGGAGAGAAGGAGGAAAGATATTCTTCTACTCACTTTAGAAACAAAAATCGCAGCAAACTATTCAATATCCTGTGAGTATATTTGCTATGATTATTTCTTCTGAAGTGCATCCTTACAATATGCCTTGACTTGCTGCAGTCAGATATACTTTATCCTCAGGGACAGATTAGCTTATATTTAGATTATAAAATGCAACAATTTGTAAGCACTATTTTTATTAAAAATTTCTTATACAGTTTCATCTTAACATACAACTAGGAAGTGAGGAATCGTAAGCATTGTTGCTTGCCAATACAAATAGAAGAAAGCCTTTGGAGATCAAACTTCTCTCCAGAGATACAAGGTCCAAGCTGATGGCAATTAAATGGAGCTCATGGTAGGGAGAGTCTCCTAATCTGGTAAGGGCATTTCTCAAGGATGAACAATAACGGGAGTACTCATGAGGGAGATTTATTTGTGTAAAATCTGAATGACTGAAGAAAAAGAAATGTAAGGAGCTAGGAGGCAGCAGAAAGAGCAGCTGTGTTAGTGCTGGATCTTGCTGAGCACAAAGTGAGGACAGGGTGCAAGAGGATGGTCATGTGCATACCAGAAACCCCGCTGGTCCTGGGACAGGCAATGGTTTATCTGTGCGTTCTTGCCCATTTGGCACATTAAACATTGCCAAAGGAGAAGAGGGCTCACCCTCTGTCAAAGAAGTGGAAGCAGCCTACTGAAATGTCTTATATTGCTATACGTTTCTCTGAAAAAGTGGGGAGGAAATTCTTCTTGGGGGGGAAGAAGGGGACAAGAGCTTTTTAAGATACCATATTAGCTTGTATATTTTTTCATATAGATAAAACTATACTTGGTATATACAGTACAGGTAGGCTGTGAAATCACCATCTATTCAGAATCTGATGGGCAAATGTGATAAATGCACACAGTGATTTTTATAGAAATATCTTACTTCAATGTGAATTAATATAAATTTCGTATTTCACATTCAGATAAATGCTGGTACACCTAATGAGTTCATCGGAAGCTGCAACCATTTATATGCTTTTCATTTATCTTCTTTAAAAAGAAAAGCAGAAATAAATGCAGAAGACTACACTATATTGAAATATGATTTTTTTTAAATGTACTAATGTTAAAAGACACAAAGTTGCTGTTTCTCTAACATTTATAAAAGTTCAGACATGTTTTGTTTGTTTAGAGGCAGAGATGCTAAATATATAAACGGTAATGAAACTAATCCACACAGATCCAATACTGGACCATCTGCAGTCTGTCAAAAAAGAAATGAAAGAATAAAAAGATCACTTTTAACCCAAAGCCATTTCCCAATCCAGTTCATTACAAAGCCCCAAAACAAAACAAACAAACAAACAAAAAAGGCATACAGGCAAAGTCAATACAGAGAAGCAGGAAGCTGCCTCTTTTAACAGTGCTGCTTATTTATACTCTTAACTATGACACAGGATTACTGCAATGTAAGTAGTATCCAGGAACAGCTTTATCTCCTTTCCTTTGTGGCTTAACAGGATTTTTCTGCCTTTGACCTCCCCTAGCAGGTCCAGAAGTCTCTCAGAATTGGGGAATCCAGTAGAGATACTCCTGCTCATGCAGTGCTCTGTCTTCCACACAGGGGAAAGGAAACTCATTAAAAAAAAAAAAAAAGAAAAAGGAGGCGGAAAACTTCACACATTGGATCTGAACAAGTTTTGTGTTCAAATGGTTTGACAGATATTTACTTAAACCTTTCAAATTAGAGCTCTGGTACAATTAAAGTAGAACCTTGTAATTTCTAAAATCATTTTGCAAGTTAGGACACCTATAAAAGCTTTGGAACAGTTTTTATGTTGCCCAGGTGTTCAATAATTCTGGAATAATTTTGGAACAAGGATCCGTGCTATGCTCCTGTATGTTTTTCTGAATCTCTATTGGCCATCTTTGAAGTGTAATTCAAACAAGCATGTTGTATAATTCACTTAATATTTAGAAAGGTCTTTTGATCTTTTAGCCAAAAAGAACCTTTCTTCAAAGAGCTTTTTGTTTTACTTCTCTAGACATCTTATTTTTTAATTACTGTTTTGATATAATAGTTTTATTCTTCACTTGTACAATCTGTGGGAGATTTGCAGCAGAGGAAAAACAAAGGAACTGAATTCTAACAAGTTTTGTTCAGGAGTGTGCAGTACATCTTACTGAACTGACATAACAAGAACATAGTATTACAGGAGCAACCAAGTGCATTGAAGCACAACACAGTACATAGCACCAATTGGCTCTTGCAAGGGTTTCTAGAATATTCAGTTCCCCACAGCAACCTCAAAGCCAAGTTTTAAGAAACAAGAGTGTATCTTGTAGCTTAGCAACCTTTGACAGCTCTCTCCCTGTCCTCTCCAGAGCAAACATGCAAGCTTTTCACTGGGAATCAAGAAGACTTTATCTCCTGTGGCCCTTTCAGTAATGCAGCAGATTACAGAAGCTGATCTCAAGGATGTCTTGGATCTCCTAGCTCCCTCTGAGAAAATTAATAGAGATACTATCCATATCATTCTGCTACAAAAAAGATCCAGGGTGACCTACTAGGCTAGAGTATCAGCTTTCCTTTATGACCAACATCTGAACCTGCTGGACTGTTTCTTGCAATGTGAAATGCAGTAGAAGCACTTGGCAGGCAGGGATCAGCAGCACCAGAGTCCCTGGTGGCAGAAGAATACAGTGACCTAAACCAAGGAGTTCATCTGCTCACTACGGTGGGCTTGTGTCTTCCAGAGAGCTGTGGTGGTGTTTCCGAACACAGCCACCCTACCTTGTTACCCCCCAGTTACGCTTCATCTAAGCATCAAGAACAAAGATGCCAAAGCTTGGCGGTCCTTGGTGGCTCCCATATGCCCTTTCCTCAGTATTTTGCAAAGGCTATGATTTGTCCTGGTTAATTAGTACCAGCAGATCTAGCGGATGAAGGATTTCACAGTCAAGAGGGCCACAGGATACCTGAGAGCCTCTACGTCCTCTTTCCTTTTTATCCTCTCTTTGCAGTTTGCCTTTTGTTGGGCAGGAGGTCTACCTGCACACAGTCCTGTGAGAGGAGCTGTTGGCTGGACAGCCCAGGATCTGGTTTCCAAGCCCAGAATCACAGGACAGTGAGCACCTTCTCGCTTTTGTTTGCTGTGCGGGATGATAGTACTACCTTGGCACTTTCAGGCACCTTGGAGAGGCAGGTGAGAATATGGCCTTTATTTATGTTCTCATCTCACTCATGGTGAAGGAAGGCAGAGTAGAAACTGCACTTTGTTAAATGGATACAGTGAACAAGGGAGTAAGTACTCTTTGCCGTGCTCAGTCCTCATTTTAGCAATCCCAAGCAAAAAGCGCTGTTCTTTCTTTCCATCTCTGTGACCACATTTCAGATTATTTATGTTGGTTGTAGTCATGAGGGTGGGTCTGTATAATTTCTTTCTTTGAGTCTCTTGAGAGACTGGTTTTGACAGTGACATTTCAGATCTCAGCCCTTCCCTGCAATCTTCTTATATGAGGTCAGTAGGCTTTGAGGTCTGACAAACAAAATGACGGCGCTGCAGGGGTTACGGACTTACGGGGGCATTTTGGCACTGTACAACCAGCATGCTCTCTGAACTTGCCCTCCTTTGGGAACACCGGCAGGACTTCAGCTCCAACTGCCAGGCTGGGTGCCATCAGTCTGCACCTTATCACTGGCAGGGACCTCTGCCATGGGAGAAGGGGTAGCCAGGGACAGGATTGAGAAGAAATTCCTCCTCTGGCAGAAAGGCTAACAGGGAATCAGGAGACTGCAGAGGACACACATGAACCCGGACTGGTTGCTGTCCTTCGTGCAGGAAGGGGTGCATCCATGGAGGGAATGTATGAAGGGAGAAAGAAGATCCTCATTATATTTCTTTTTATTTTTATCAAATATCTTTTCTTTTCTTTTTTTTTTTCATAAGAAAGCAGATTCTCCACAGATTCTGACCAATGACATTAGTGCAATGAAGAAAAGAATTGTTGCAGTGATTTTGCCACAGACCCTATATCTCCTGCCAAAAGTTTGGCAGAAAGTCCAGCATTATTCTTGTGAACTCTTAATTCAACCCTGTAAGCCATGCATGACCTACGCAGTTTGTTATGCCTGGCAGGGAGTGACCATTCAACAAGCTTGCTGCAGGGAGCCTTCTCCTGTGAGGTTCTTAAAAATGAGGTCACAGAGGGCCTTGCTAGGTCAGTTCTGTATAACTGTGATTCTCCTCTCCTCTCCTCTCCTCTCCTC
>VZSG01000933.1:187955-198743 GCA_013398315.1 Nothoprocta pentlandii
GGTTGAAAATACATCTTTTAAGAAAATTTTGGCATTTGCTAAAATGATCTGAAACCATTTTTAAGTCATAATGGCAGAAGTTAGCCAAAGTGACTTCTATGCAGTGTTTAATAATTTCATCAAACAAGAGTATATGAAGCTATGCTTCACCATACAGGTAGCTGTAGTTCGAAAAAACAGTTTTATTTCTGTTTGGAAAAATAAAAGTGCATTTGCTCATTTATGACTGACCCTTGTTCAAATGAGAGCAAAACAGATCCATCATCAGTGCTAGCACATTGCCTTAAATAAAGTGCCATCTACAGAACTCCTGATGCCACAGGGAGGATAGGAAAATGATAAAAAAAAAAGCCAAAATGTGTTATTCTGCTCAGCAAAAGAAAATTTACAAGCTCCTGTTTTCACTGAAGTCGATACTGCTTTGTTGTAAAGTGCAGCAACAGCGGTATTCGGCCCTTAGCAAATGCAACCTTTGAGAAGTAAAGGGAGAAATCTGATCATAGAGCAGGACTAGAGCCTAAGCATTATGAACTAATCTTCAATTATTCAATCAGCTGTTTTAAAGACTATAGGGCTTTCCCTGCCCTTTCCAGTAAAGTACATTAATAAATAGCCTCCATTAAACAGATACAGCTAAGATGTACTCCAACACTAACTGGATCTGGGTAATGAAAGAAAATGTAGTATAACATATGTATGAGGAGGTGCTTTCTGCATCTTAACAGTGATTTGAAATGGTCTGGTTCACTGGGATGTGTGTATTTTTAAATGTCAATGGTGAAAGAAAATTGATTAAGTATAATGCTGTAGTAAACAGGAGGCTGCCGTAGATGGGTCTGTAGTACAACAACAGATGGCACAGGTTAAACCTGTTTATTAGCAGTCACTTGGCAAAGAGGCTGAAAAAAAAGAAAGAGAAGAGATAACAGATGTAATACAACACTTAATATAATAGTTCCATAGCTTTAAAATCAAAACATACTGCATCTTCCTGCCTCTCTCACACAAACTATCCTCAGCTTTCAATGAGAAATTTTAAAAATTCATTGTTTCATGTTAGGAATTTTTAAAAATCTGCACAACACTTACTCTAGGATATTCATGGAGGTTAATGGAGGAAGTTTATTATTACTTAAGTGGAAAATTTAGGATTAGAAGTAATACACAGTTGTCAAACAGTAATGGAAAGCTAGTTTGGCATAGGAAATTTGTTCATTTGAAATCTGCAGAGTAAAATGGACAGATTAACTGGCTATCAAGTGCTTTCAAATTAATTAAATTTCCCACCTCTTTGTTTATTGCATTGCTGTACTGCAGTTCTGTAAGTACTAGAATGCCATTCTTGATATACTTTATTCTTGTTTTCTATGTGAAATTTATCAAGGGAGGAAAATATTTTTAGTGTTTTAATGTTGCTTTTAGCTTTAAAAGCTTAATGGGCAATACAAAGGTCTGTGCATTCAGAAGATAATTAGCCTGTTATCGTTCCCTTCGAGCTCATTAAAATGGCAATGTATTGTTTCTTTAAAGGGACAAGGCTGCTGACTCTGATGCTAATAATATGATCATCATCATCTTTCTCTCCCTTTTCCCCCCCTCTTTCAAAGGTTTGGAGTTCATGGGAAAAAAAGGGGAGCTTTGGTCACCATTAAATCAATCTCACCTCATATCCTTTCATAAGTGAAAATTAATTCTGAGTGATACTGATTGTAGCATCTGTATGCTGGCCTTGGTCAAACCTAATAACTATTTTATGTGATGTCGCACTCCGTTATTGTCTCCAGGTAAAGCAGCCTCTTTTTCTCTTAGCAGCCTTTGCAGGCAGTTCTTTGTTAATGAATAGGAAGAGCTGAAAAAAAACTACAGAGTCTCAAATGACCTCTTTTGCATTGTAAAAAGATATGTGGATTGATAAATACACTAGGATGTGTTATTATCCATTATTCAGTTTTACAATTAGTGAACACCTGGCAGGGGGAAAGTGAGATGGCTGTTTGCTTCCCATCAGCATTAATGTTGATTGCCAACAGGCACCGAAGAGCATACCAATTTCACCGTTCTAGAATGGACAAAAATGTGATACAAAAATAATATTCCCTTACATTAAGAGGTATATATTTAAATGTCAATCTTCTAAACATTATGCATTAAACGTCTTTTTTTTAAAGTATCACTTATATGAGGATTACTTACAGAGATAAAATAAGACCAAAAAGAATTGTGAAAGGTCAATCTATTTCAAGGCTACAAAATCATAAGTAGATATTGCAAGGGGGCCTAACCCTGCATTTGGATATGGTCAGACAAAGAACATTTTGTTTTGACAGGCTGCTATTATCTAGTAGAGCTGAATTAGAGCTTGAATTAATCCAGTAGAGTTGAATTAATAGCCTTTTAAAAAATGTGTTTAGTAAATCATAAACATGAAAACTCAATAATGCTTGATTGATCCCTGTGGGCTGTTGATAGATTCTGATTTCTTTGGTCTCCAGATGTATTATTTTCCACTTGAAACTTTAAGCCTTTAGTTACATAGCTTCATAGAAAGGTGTGGATATTTAAGACCTCTCAATAATATGTTATCTAAATAAAAGTTCAATTAAATTAATATGAATAGAGTAGCCCTTTCAACCTCAGGAAATTCAAAGACTACATCCAAAGGAAACATAGCAAGTAAAAAACAAAATCCTTTTTCTGTTCTTTATAGAACAAAGAAAAATTCAAAATCAACATAATCTGCACAAAAGTGTGAGTTATTTTTCATGTGTGTGTCTGGGTGTGTTTTGCTGACTACTGGACATATTTATTGATAGTTTATATCTAAAAAACAAGGCCTCCAGATACTATGCATAACTAGTTGATTAGTAGACTTATCAGTATCAAAGTAATTAACACACAAAGTGCTCTTTAAAAGAGAAAGGGTAAAGAGGGGAGGAAGAAAAAGATAGACATGATAAGAATATACTCCACACATATAAGGAAAAGTCAGTCAGAGCACCAGCACTGATAAAATCCAAAATATCCTGTGTATTGTATTCAGTAAAATTGTTTTGGACAGTAAGCATTTTATATATGACAGTGTGAAAACATAGGCTGGGTTTTTTTGATGCAACTTGCAGACCTATTCAGAGACAAAGTTATTTTAGTTGACTTTATTGGGCCACTGCTACGAAGCTGGACTGAGATTCTTCATCTGGGTGTGTGGTTAAAGCATGACGGTCGCCAGAAATGGGACACAGGAAACAGAAACATTGATGTTGTTCCATTTTATAAAATGCACTGCTTTTATGCTATTTTCTCATAGGAGAGATAATGGTTTTTTTCTCCCTTATCGCTTTTGTTTCCTGCTCGACACTACCTCTAGCATCTATAGGTGCGCAGAGCCCAGACACAGCAATACCAGAAGGGATGTCAGAGCCTCTGGTGGCAGGAGTTCAGAACATAGCACAAATAGAATTTCAAGATTGATTGTTTATTTGTTTGAAGATTGATATTAATTAAATAATTAAAATGTGACTTTTTGACAGTCTTAAGTTGACTTTTTTTTAGATTAAATGCATTTAAGAATGTCCTGGAAAACTCAACACAGACTTTTAAAGAGACATCTTAAATTCAAATGCATTGTCTGCTTCATGGTACTGATATCAATGTAAATTTATGAGATAGTAAGTTTTCAATAAGTCATTTTTATTAACATTTGTCACATAGATGAGCTAGAACTAATGTATGTTTGACAGTGCTACAGGATTTAAAGGATACTGAAGAGTAGAGTTCCTTTAGCTGCACGTAGACTAACATCCTCAGCTCAGCTTAGGTCTTGGGTGATTGCTGTCCCTCTAGTCTTTTCAGAAGTTTGTGTTCATGGAAGAAATTCATTGCAGTGCCTTCAAGCAGTATTAGAATAGGAAAAATGCTGCTGCTTTTACAGTGAAAACGTATCTGCTCAGAAGGAAAAAAGGACTATGGGGACACAAAATATTAACATAATGAAAGGTTGTTGAAGTGATCCAAGGAGGCAAAACGAAACCAGCAAAGATATAGACTATATCTTTTTGTCAAGATATAGATATTAAAAATAAATGTAATCTCCAGACACTTGAAACTCATATACTGGAGAAATTTGCTCTGGACTGAGATACAAGGTTGCTGATAGAGTTTTCCTAGCTCTGAGCATGCTTGCTGGGCGCTGATAACCTTGGATCCATCTAAGAAAAGATAGAGAAAAATGATTGCTATGGACTATATGAATCAATCAGCACAAAGCTTTGAATATAGCTAAGTTAATCAATTTTTCCCTCTGATAAAGGTGGCATTCTCCTGAAAGTTCCCAGGGTGACATCCTTGAGCAGGTCAGTAGACATCTACGCTGTGCGAGGTCTGACATTCCTAGAAGTCCCAAGGAACAAAGAGAAACCCTTCTTTTCCAGAGTCTGTGAAGCTAAATTATGCTGCTTCTTTACTTCCCTTAAAGAGTATTCTGTTCTTTAAGCAGTATTCAAATTCTCTTTGTCGTCATCCGTCATATGTATTACATTAGTGTCTGGACATTTATGTCAAGCCTGGGTGTGTACTTTGCCAGGTACCATATAAAAGCAAAATAGGAAGTTGCATTCAAAAGTTTTTGCATCTCTTTGCTGAAACATAATTGTACTTAAAAATGATATTTGAAAGGGGGAAATCTCTAAAAATGTGTCTCCTTAACATCAATCTGAAAAAATATCAGCAAAAAGCATACCAGTAAGACTCAACGTTTCCAAAATATGAACTCAAAGCTTTTCAGAGTCCTTGTAAACATCTCACTAGAACAGCAGTAAAGTTTTACAGTAGCATGGTGCCTTTAAGTATATCTCAAAATAATTAATCTCCCTTTGGGAAATAATATTTTTTTTTATCTATTTAAAGCATGTTAAGGCTTTACTTTGACACTTTAGCCGTTATTTACAACCTGTTAACATTACTTCAGCTATTCATTAATATGGATAAGCATTTCTTGCTTGCTAAAAACCATGTCAGTTTTTAAAAAGAGTTTTTAATCTCCTAGTGTTATCTAACTGGATAAAAATTGTTTGTTAACTTCACATGCTGAAAAAAAAAGTTATGGGGATATTAAAATTTGAAGGTGATTAAGGTATTCTTCAGTTAATTATATTCTCCAGTAATTCAAGAATAGTTATGTGTCTTCTATCAGTGCTGAATGTATGTGCAAGAGATGGGATTGAGAGAAAAGTATAGAAGCTTCTCTTCTGACTCCCTTCTGATTTGCTGTTTGACTTAGTGGGAACCTGTAAATAGCAGAGGTTAAACATAAGCACTTAAGTAAGCGTGGGTGGATTCAGAATCAGCTAGGAATTTACTGGGACATAGAGATTGCCTAAGCAAAGGGGAAGGGACTAAAACAGGGCTGAATCAGGCAAGAGAAGGCAGTAGGCCACTGCTTTCTAGTAAAAGGAGAGAGAAGAGTCTGAGCCAGATCTGTGATAGTAGGGAGCTAGAAAACCTAGCTTCTACAATTTAAACTCTTAAAAGTCTAGTGGATACGTTCATGAAGAAGGCTCAGTCTAAGTAAGCATAAGCTGGAGTTTTATTCTCACTTGCTGTGCTGGCTACAGCGAAGGTGAATTAAGAGGTCCTAAGTAAAGGTGGCCCTTAGCCATAAAATTGCCTGTGCAGGGAGAGAGGGAGGTAGAGAGAGAGGAGGAAAAAAAAAAGAGAGAGAGAGAGAGAAAGAGAGAGAAAGATCTTCACTTTTCTGCCTATGCTTAGCACTGTTTGCAGGGGTTTGCTAAACTCTTTAATTCCCTTTAATTTTCTTTCAGTCCTTACATTATTGTGAAATTAGTTTTTCTTCCAGGGCTCAATGTTTTTCATTTTCTCAGCTGGGATCAAGAACTAGTTTATGTTTTGTTACCAGTCCTGTTTTGCTTTTTTTCCCCATTGCAGATGTCTCTGATTGTATCTTGTTGTACATGGTAGAGACCACTCCCAACAATTTACAAGAATGCATTTTCTATTCCATTTTCTTTTCCTTTCCAACTATTTCAGTGCGGCTTGAAAGCTTGTCATTCTCTTTATTACTAGATCTGCGTTATGGAAGACTTTGCCTACTTCCATTGAAGCAAGTTAAAGATATTCCATGCATTCAGAAGATACTTATACCTCTAAATTAGCTGTAATCCAGAACACAGTATTAATCTGTACTCCAGCAAACAGACTAGTTTCAGAAAACATTCAAAACACTTATCCACTTTGTCAGGCTTTAAGACTGTGAAATAAAATGTTGTTTTTATCTATAATAGCATCTCCATCATGCCTACATTAGTTGGAAAAAATAAAAAAGAGAGAGATAAATGGAACTTGTCCATCTCTCTTTTGAACAGCAAAAAATGCTGAATGTTGCTTGCTACTTACAGATTAGACAAAATTATTTACCACTAAGAATTCTCATGTTTCAGTATGGGATGTCTTTAGCAGTGTAAAATCCATACAATACAGCTTGGACAGGCTCTAGGATTTACAAGCCACTGTCATGACTTCCACAGGGATCATTTTGTACTGAAGAAATATTTTAGTCAGGGTAAGAAATTTTAGCCACTGATGTAGAAAAAGATTAGATTACCTAGACAAACTGCTCTGAAAGATAATTCAGGCTCTTCATCCTAGTAAAAAGGGAGGTATATTGGGATGAGGTGGGTCAGCACTATTATCCTTAAAATGCCTTTTGCTGAAACATTGTATAGGAGGCATAATTCCTTCTTCTGCTTACTTCCCTTGCCTATCAAATGGTATGAAACAATTAAGAAAAACCTCATTAAAATGTTTGCTATAATTTAAAGCCAGCTCAATTTAGAAAACATTTGATTCTTTGTCTTGTATATAATGTTATGATTCATCTATTTGCAATTCCTTCTTGTTTGTTTCAGAGTTGCCATAGCAATCCTCGCCTTTCAAGTACCAAGTAAATTGTTGAAAAGTACACATTTTTTCTTTTTTTTTTGATTATGCTCCTATATGCATCATGCTCCTGTAGAAGGAAATACATTATTATTATGGACATGCATTTCGTCTATTCCTTTTTTTTTTTTTTTTAGTTTAAGTGTATCCATTAAGATTCTACCTTTAATTCTTTTCTTATGTCTTCAAAAGATTTTCTCCCACAATGACAGTCAAAAGATTTGCTCCTTAAAAAGAGCAAGGTAATCAAATCATAAATGTTAATATATTTCCTTTTCTTTCATAATTGCTTTGTAGTATCCTTATGCAAGCCAAGCACTTAACAACAAAAGTCTGCTTACACATACACCATAATTCCATCCTAGCATCTCTCTGAAGACAGCATTACTTTTAGACAATTGAGCAACTCCCAAAACAAAAAGAAATGCATTAGAAGATACAAGGCTTACAAATGGTTGTTTTTGGTTTTTTTTCCTGCTTGTAAAAGCAATGGCTTATCAGGATTGAAAATAAATTTAAAGGGAAAAGCAGATCATATATCACATAAAGTGGCATCAGTGGGGTTTGGTAAGTTTTTGATTTTCTAGTGTTATCAGATAATCCAGGTTGGGTGGAACTTGTCATCCATGAGTTCTACCTTTGCAGGGTTCTGCATTTATCATTGAATTTTATCTGGTTCCTGTCAAATCATTCCTCCTGCCTCCCTCAGTCCATCTGGATGGCAGCTCTTATTACGATCTTCTCCCAGCATGGAGTCATCTGCAGACTTGACAAGGAGGACCTCCAACCCCTTCTCCAGGTCATCGACAAAAATACTAAACACTCTGTAGCTGTTGCCTTTGATGTTGCTGAACCCTTACAAACCTCAGCTTGCTTTGGCTTTCCTGACGCTTTCCCTGCATGCGTAGATAGGTTTTGGAATTTGTGCTTTTTAGCCTGATCCTCTTTCCCTCTCCTGTAAGCTGCCTTTTTGTGTTGTAGCTGTGCCATGAGTTTCTGGCTCAAGAGACATCTCTTGGTTTCCTCAGTATTAGGGTGGATCTCTTTGGTTTGTGGAGGATACTGTCTTTAAAGACTTGACCACTTCCTTGAGCACCTTTGACCTTACAGCTGTGATATCCAATGGGATATCACTGTGATATCCAAGTGATATCCAATGGGATATCACTTAACAGTTTCTGAATAAGACAAAAGCTGCTCTCCCAAAGCCCAGGGTCCTGTGCTCTGTTGCTCTCCTACCCATCTTCTCTCAGGATGCTGAACTCCATGGAACTCCATGGAACCGCTCCATTTCATGGCTCCTAAAGCCAGGACTGCTTTTGATTATCAAATGAGTCTTTCCTTGTTAGCAAATAGAGGATACATGTGTGTCAGCCTCCTTTGTCCATCAGTATCAGGAAGTTACCCTAACACTCTACAGAAATCCTCTTGATTGCTTAAATCCCACCATTTTGCCCCTCCAGATGTCAGAGAGGTTAAAGTCTCCCAAGAAGATTGGTCTCTGTGACACAGAAACTTCTCCATATTGTTCTTCCACTTCCTCACCCTGATCAGCAGGACTGCAGCACACCCCTGTCATGGTGTTAACTCTACTGGATGTTCCTTTAATCCTGACTCATAGGCTCTCACTGTCATCTGTTCCCCACATTCAACTGCCCTTTCACATGGAAGATAGCCTGCTTCTCATCTCCTCCATTTATCCTAAAGTGTTTGTATGCATTCACCACTGTACTTCAGCTGCATGAGCTGTTCCAGCACCTCTGAATTTTCTCAGCAATGTAGTTATGTGATTGTATGTTGGGTAGGGCTTTTGTCCCTTCTGGTCATCTCTCAGGCTACCTGTGTACACATATTTACACCTAAGGAGAGTTTCCCTTCATTGTTTTATCATTTCTAAGATCTTGCTTGTTCCTTTCGCTCTGCAGCCACTGCTTTCCACTTTATGCAATGTTTCCTCACTTAGCTGTAGGTTGCAATCTCCTCCAACATTCCTAGTTTAAAACTTTCATCACAAAGCTGGATAGCCTGTTGACAAAAGATGCTCTCATCACACCTTGTCAGGTAGATTCTACCTCTTCTCAGCAGTCTTCAATCCATAAAGTTGGCTCTGTGGTCCTAAAAGCCACATTTCTGTAAAGCGTATGATCTGTGCAACCAGACATCGACACATGGGATCCATTAGCTGCTTTCAAAGCCTTTCCTTTCACCAACTGCACCAAGCAGAATTGGCAAGTTGGAGCACCAGTTGGGCCTCCATGACTTTGACTCAAGCTCTGCCAATCCTCAATACGCCCAGAGCATTGCCCATATTGTTCATGCTCACCATGATGAGCAGCAGGTGGTGGAAATAGTTGATAGCCAGTCAAGCCTTGGTGGTCTCTCTCTTGGTGGTCCTTGATCCAAGCCCTCAGTAAGCAGTGCACCTCCCTAGACACCAAGTCAGCTCAGTAGATGATGGCCTCCGTTTCTTGCAGCAGGGAGTCACCACTACTGCTTCTCACTGCTTCCCCATGGCATTCCTGCATGATTCAGGCTTGGCCAGCTCTGATGCTTCTCCATACTCAGCTTTCTGCCCCTTACCTGCTACAGGGCATTGAGGCTTTTCCGCAGCTGCAGACCTGCAGGCAGAGCTGGAGCTGTCCTGCTCTTACCAGAAGTCACAATCTTCTTGACTTCTTCATCATGGGAGTCCACACTGGTTCCATTGCCAGCTATGGCCTCTGACCACTTCTTTACGTACAGTTGAGATTCAGTCTCTGCAAATAAGTGTGAATCACTTAACCTCTTAGGTTTTCTGCACAGCTCCTAGGTCAGCACACCTTCAGGCAAGGACATTGCCTCTGCCTGCCCCAGTGCCATGAGGAGACACGAGGCACTGCCTGCAGCCCCACGCCTGGGAAGCTCCTCCTCTGGGGATCTGAGCTGAGGCCTCGGAGGTGTTTTGCCTTCCATTGCTCCAAGCGTCAAAGCGGGAGACAGTCAGTTCCAAAACTCAAAATATTCTTTTTAAAAAGGAGAACAGATGTCTCTTGGGAGTCAGTTACATTGAAGGCAAAGGTCATTCTGCATCCAGTCTGCCTCATCATGGTATTACAGACTTTTTCTGTTAATGCAGTATCCGATATTTCCATTACGCACCCTCAGTGCTGGGGCACAGCAGTGTTTTTCTGGAAGGTGCCATGCTGTGGCTTCTCGCAGTGGTTTTTCATTCATAAGTCACCTGTTGTTCACTTGTTCCACTATTACAGTTTAAGTACCTAAACTCTTGTTGAGAATAATATCAAACAAGAAGATTTTGATGCCATACTAGGCCTTATTTATTCCAATAATTCATATCAGGACTCATGTGGTCACATTCCAACCACTGCAGTGGTTCCAACCACTGCTCACTTTTATTAGCTAATCTCTAGAGTTATGGAACATCCAGTCCAAAGCCCAGTGCCTCATTCCAAAGTCCTTTAAGTTTGCTGGGGGCTGAATGATTTCTGGTGCTGATAATTCCTAAATATCCCCCTGTGAGAGGCACTGAACCATCCACCCCTTCCCCCCAAAATTTAAAAACCTAAAAAAAAGTACCCTAGACACCCTTCCCCCCAAAATTTAAAAAACTAAAAAAAAGTACCCTAGACATCTATGATACTATACTACGTGGGTATTTCATTAGCACTGTACTTAATATCAGTTACTTGGAAGTTCATACTTCCCCTAAAATGAAGTACTTTTATAGCCACGGAAAATGAGTGATTTCTTATGTCAGAATTTAAATTCATATTAAAATTCCTATTAAAAATGTTAAATGAAATGTCAAATGAATATTATGAATTCTTTACTTTTTGC
>VZSG01000933.1:203380-220382 GCA_013398315.1 Nothoprocta pentlandii
CTTATATATGTCCATGTGCATATAGGTATAATTTGTACAAATATGTGTACATATATATACACATACTTTTTTTTTTTTTTTTACAAAGACCATATGTTTTTAACATTTTTATATACTAACATAGATAAGGGATAATGTTTTTAAAAGGATTAATATCTTGAAAAGGGATCATTAGCCATGATCGTCCTATGGCACGTGCTGGTAATCCCAGTAGCGATGCAAGGCTCACCAGGCGTTTAACTGAGCTGAGCTCAGTAACCCAGTCCCAGGAAGAACCGGACCGCTCCACTCCTCGGCCACGCGGTGCACAGCTCCCGAGAGATTCCCACAAAACCTGGGAATAAGCGACCCCGGCTGCCAGGTTGTTGCCGGGGAGGACGGTCGGTCCATCCCGACTCGCCGCGGCGGCAGCAGGGCCGGCTCGTTCGTCCCGGTCGACACCGACCACTTACCTGGAGCCACTCCGTGGCAGGAAAGCAGGACTTGGAGAAAATGGGCGGTTTTGCTTGTTTGGCTGCCTGCAAGCTCCTTCCAAAACCCTCCTCTCTGGTTCTTTCCTGTGACCCTTCCAGCAATTCTGACACCGAGTAGAGGAAGTTATCTTAAAATACGTGTTTATTGATTTTCCTCCCAAATCTGTATAGCAGCATAATTTAGCTGTCTGTGATAAATTGATTTATATGAGTAAAACTGGGAAGTAGACTATCATACTTCTTAGTGTTAATGTGGGAATCTTAAGCAAGAATAAACTTTCCTTTTAGGAGACAAAAGAAATTCTGTTGGGCAAATTTTCAGACTCGATACCATAATTCAATGGTGTTCATACAAGCACCTTGCCCATTGAGTTTTAAAAACAAATGATTAAATAAGCAACCGTTGCAAAATACAATAAAGAGGTTTTTAAGAACAGATTATAATAATCACTGTTTGGCAGTACTGGAGAGCATCAACAGCAACGAGCTCCTTCGTGGATTCGGTAGTGGACTTCAGAGAAGTTTTCTGCTTGCACAAAGTGATCATTATCTTCTTCAGCACTTCTTGCTAACTATGGTACAGTTAGAATTACCAAGATGAGGCAGGTTTACATCTGCATAAAGTAAAAAGTAATCCCCACTACAAATAGAACTGAACAAGGAAAACTGCTTAAACTACTAGAACTGATAGATGCAGAAAGGAGAGACAGCACAGCAGCGGAGAGGCAGAGAAGATGACACTTAGCTTTTATTAAAATAAAAACAAGACTTTTAAGTAAACCTACTGTTTTTTAAGCTGCATCTACTTCCGGGATTGCTTTAGGAATATGTATTGTGTTCATATTCTTAAACATTCTGCATTCTAAAAATACTTTTTAGCTGCACATAATTTTACAACCATAGAAAAACACATCTGAAAGGACTCCAGATTATTTAGTTCTACTCCTGAGGCCCAAACCACAACAACTATCCTTACATTATTCCTGATGGATGCTGACTAGCCTGTTCCTAACCTCCCTGTCATAGAGTCACAGTCTCTGCAGGCAACCTGTTTGAAAGCAATATATTTAATGAGTTCTTCCTAATGTTTGTAGCAATTTAAGCCTTGTCCTACTGTAGATACACAGCACAGACTATTCTCCCTGCAACAGCCTGAAGCATATTTGAAGACTACCATGTTTCCCCATTCCTCCTTTAAGGCTCCTTTGGGTAAAAAAAAAAAAAAAAAAAAAAAATGTTTTTCTGCCTTTCCTCACAGGACATGTTTTCTTTGCTGACAATCCTTCTTGCTGCTTGTCTGGACTTTCAGTATTTGGTTAACATTTTCCCCAAAGCGCATTTCCTAAAACCAGATCCAGGAAACCTGCACATATTTGCCAGTGCAGACCAGAGGAGAATTAGTTAATTCATCTTTCTGGTTAGATTCCTTTTTGTACTTCCCTCACATCTGTTTTTTTCACAGTCACATGAGGCTGAGGTTCAGTCATCCTGTGATCTGCTATATCCAATAAACACTCTCTGGCTGCCTCACCAGTTACCATCCGTGCTTAATTTGTGCAGCTGATTGTTCCTCCTCAAATGTAATATCTTATACTTTTCCTACTGAGGCTCTTTCTTTCTTTTTTTTTTTTTTTTTTTTTTTTTTTTTTTTTTTTTTTTTTTTTTCCTTTTAAGCCATAAATTCAATTTGTCAAGACAATTTTGAATCAGACTTTAACTATTCAAGCTTCATGATAGATTCCTGCCACAGGCTAAACTGAGAGAAATTTTAGCAAAAGTGGTTGAGTAATTTCTCAGAATAAGATGATGGAAAAAAACACATTATTTTGCCCAGTGACTATAAGGATATTCTAGAAGTACCAGTGTGTGGCTCTGTGTCCACAGGCGCTGTGCCCCCAGCCTGGACACCTCTCCCTTTCTGCCACACCACCAAGCCTCCTTTCTCCTGATTCACGTGTCCCAGCTTTCATTCTTATCTCACAGCTCATGCTATGACTTTCCCATGTCTATTCATTTTTATCACTGTAACTCTCCTGCCCTTTCCACTCTGCAATTTCACACAATTTCCCCAATCTTCTCTACTTCATCTTGGCTCTTGCCTTCCTGCTGTGCATCTCTCCAGTTTCCTATTCCTATGTTCCAGTAACCAAAGGCTCTGGATGGTCCTCTGCCCTGTGTCTGTTGGACAACCCCTTTACAACCAGAGCCCTTGGCAAAAATGTGTTTTACAACCTCTTTGATGCCTTCACCTCATCTAGCCTCTGCCTCTTCCTCACTG
Organism: Nothoprocta pentlandii; assembly: GCA_013398315.1. Lineage (NCBI taxonomy): Eukaryota > Metazoa > Chordata > Aves > Tinamiformes > Tinamidae > Nothoprocta > Nothoprocta pentlandii. The sequence continues at coordinate 206,132 of VZSG01000933.1, forward strand.
TTTGTCTCCTGAGAGCTCCAGCCTCCCGCTGCCCGTCTCCCTCTCCACGAGGATCACGACTTCTACAGCCTGCAGGGCAGGAAAAACTTCTCTCATCTTAGCTGCTGTGCTAAGTGTGAGTGTCCCTGACGGCGGGAGCAGCAGCCACAAGGGAAGCCGCAGCCAGTCGTGTGGCTCCAGAAGGCAGCGTGCACATGCAGCACAGATAGACAGAAAACCTATAATAGCAGGGGATAAGTGTAAGTTCATTTTTTCTTCAAAGATCCTCCTTTGTATTAGCTTTAGGACTCACAGGATATCAAAAAAAAGCATCTATAAATATAGGGAATTTGCAGGAGTAAGAAGAGAGCACTGCCTCCACTCCTGCTGTTACATAATTACCTGCAGTCATTTAAAAGGCAAAACAAAACATCCATCCCCTGCTGTATGCACTGATTATGGAGGAAAGTTTGAGCGTAGAAAATGCACCCTTAGGCTTAAATATTAGAAAGCAGAAAAGTTCTAATGTTCTAATATTTTTGAGATGTTAAAAAAAAAATGACAGTCATATGCTTTCTTAGGACAGAGATCACTCCCTCACTTCCACTTACTGTCTTTCCACTGTCCATTGTTCATTGCTTAAAGGGAACATGACGTAAAAGTGTCACATTCTGATAATCTCTCTTCTGCAAAACTATCATCCTTGTTGCCTTCAGGACTGTAAACCAATGGACAGAAAAAGAGCATTTTCTGACCAAAGATTTTTTTTTTTCTATTTGGTTTCCTGTACAGAAACAGCAGATTTTGGAGGGCAGTCTATCCAAAACAACAATTTCATGTTTAAAACTGTAGATTTTATATGTTGTATATAATGAATATTCTGTATATGATAAATATTTTGTATTTGCTTATGCATATATTTAAGTAGATTTAAGTAGATTAAGTATATTTATAAGTAGAAGCTGAGAGCAGGACTAATGATGTATAATTACATTTTTAAGACTTACAAACAAATTTACATCGGAACATGAATGGTATATTGCATTACTGGTACTTCCTTTAGTGACTGAGACCATCCTATTTCTTTTAAACCAGACAGCATTCTGAATTAGATTTATGTGGTATTAAAACTCCTCTACTAGACAAAAGGGAAAAGGATAAAAAAATCTTTACTAGAGATGCAACATAGACTGACAAAGTATTTGTTGCAAATACAACTTTAACAAACCCTGAATGAAAGATGGTATCTAATCACCATATTTTTAGCCAACAATTTATACTGAAAAAGCCCCCTATTGCAGCTATTTTTGTGTTTTCTTAACCTCAATTGGGGACTGTTGAGTGCAAAGGTACTACTTCTGTCTTAAGAAGTCCATGACCAGAAAAATGATGAAAGAACGTATCGGGGAAACATATATTCCCATGCTACCCATGCAGCCATTTTCAGGATCAGAATCCTGAAATACTTGGACTATTGATCTTACCCTATACAAGCTTCTTGTATTTTTGTTCACAAAACAAAGATACATAACAAATGCATAACAAAGATACATAAAGATGCATTAATGTACTTGCCTTAGTATTGCAATATCGGTTAATATTTACTTTTTTTGTATTTTAGTTTATTTTGTTTACAAATGGTTTTCCAAACATTGGAGATGTGGAAAATCATGTTTTATGTTTACCATATTATTTGTACATTCTCAGTAATGTATTCTGAGAACTCATTAGGACACATGGTTGGAAAATTCTCATTTTTAAGTAGAATAGTTGTTAAGCAACTTTAAAAATTTAATTAGAACTCCTTGCTGCATTTCATTATGAGGTTATTTCATAATTACTCAGCAGGACCCAGGTATTTACTTATGCAGAAGTGACAGTACATGATACTGCTGCATTATAACTGCACAGCTGGAGAAGATACTTAGAAAAATGAAGAACAGATAAATGCATCACTTAAAAAGTACCAGGGGAAAACTCAGCATTGAGTTTTTCTTTCTTCCCTTCCAGTTACTATTCACAGTTGTAAGCAATGCTACAAAATTTGGCCTCATAATCTACTTTCTTACAGCTTAAGGAAAAAATTTAATAGAACCAGTTGGTTCTTCGCAAATGCAGCTTACAGCAATTGGGATATAAGTGGAAGGAAGAGATGCCCCAAACTAACAGAGGAATTATTACAATTGGGCCTGTGCTCAGTGATATGAATTTCCTGCAGTAAATCAACACGCAGGGGCAGAATTGGGTTCCAAAGACACTGAGATACATCATGGCTTCTTCTTGGAAGGGAAAAAAATCCCTAACTACCGAGTTACAATTGCATTTTCCTGAGTAATAACTCAGGAACACCTCCCCTCTCTCCTCTTCCTCCTCCCCCCAGTTATGCCATGAAAAATGAAGTTATATCATTTAAGGCTATTTTTAAAATGAGGTAATACGTTGCTAACCATCAGAAAGATTTAGACACTGTTGTATTGATACTTGTGCTCTCGTTCTCAGACATGCAGTCCAAATTTTAACGTTTTCAGACATAAGAATTTAAAGCTCAGTAGAATAATTTAGGTGGAAATAATGCTTCATTTTGCCTTCCTTTCTCTTTCAGCAAGGAAAATCCGAACAAAAAACAACTGCGGATATTAAAGCCCCCTCAAATGAAGTATATATGCCAATTTCAATTAGTATAAATATTTATTTTTGTGATATCCTCATCTCCTACAGCTTAATTGGGATTTCTACAGTTAACTACTCTTTTTCAGTGTCCCAAGCAGCTTAGAATTTCCCTTTCCTCTCCTTGCTTGTTTATTATTCTTTACTACTACTAAAACAGCCATCACTTCCTTCATGGAAGAAAAGAGAGTATTATCTAAGGATTTTTTTTTCAATGGTCATTCTCATTCAAGTGCTGGATTTCTTAGTTTCCTTTTCCTTTCCTTGTTTTTTTTTTTTTGTTTTTTGTTTTGTTTTTTGTTTTTTAATTTAGTCTCTTCCTGTATTTTCAACCTACTTCCCTGCAGCTGGGTCCAAAAGATGCCTTTTGCTGTGAACTGTGTCTATGTCTGTAGCTCACAAGCTTTGAACCAGTGCACACAGCTCTGTGACCAGCCCTGCTTCTTTCTACCCTCACACCCTTTCCTGCTTGATGCCCCAGGGAAGGGATTGGGGCTGAAATCCAATCCAGCAACAGCAGCTGGGCTTAGTCGTTCACCTGGCATCATTACAGTGATGTTACAATTTGAACCCAGCACAAGAAGGCTGATGTGCAAGCTTGAAAATGGGGGCAAGAAGGCTAGCAGTTTCTCTTAGTGGCAAAGGAGGCTTATACTGAACTGAAACAGATGTGCAACTGCACAAACGATCAGGTACTTTATTCTTTTCACTCAATTAATTTCTCAAAATCTTAAGGCATTTATGAGAATGATTTGCCTTCATTTTTCTATATTTGGCATACCTATACTGATTTATTCTGGTATGGATAGTACTTCATTAACTGGACTTAACAGGCTGGAGACAGAGGCAGAGAGGAACCTCATGAGGTTCTCATGATTGCCTTAATCAACAAAGGCAAGTGCAAGGTCCTGCACCTCAGGAGCAACAACCCCATGCACCGGTACTGGCTCCGGGACTTGCTGGAAAGGAGCTCTGCAGGGAAGGTCCTGGGAGTTCTAGTAGACAACAAGGTCACCACGATCGAGTAGTGTGTCCCTGTGGCCACGAAGGCAGTGATCTCCTGGGCAGCATGAGGAAGAGAGTTGCCAGCAGGCTGAGGGAGCTGATCCAGACTTTTCACCCTGGCCAGGCCACATCTGGGGTGCCGTGTCCAGCTCTGGGCTCCCAGTAAAAGAAGCACATAGAGCTACTGGATAAAGTTTGGTGTAAGGCTACAAAGATGATCAGGGAACTGGGGCATCTCTCCTACGAAGAGGGGCTGTGGATGCTGGGGCTGTCCAGCCTGGAGAAGAGAAGGCTGAGAGGGGATATTGTCAGTGTCTGCCAGTATCTGGAGGAAGGGTAGAGTAGATGGGGCCAGACCCTTCAGTGGTGGCCAGCAACAGAAAAAGGGGCAACGGCCACAAACTGAAACCCAGGAAGTTCCACTTGAATTTGAGGAAAAATATTTGACACTGAGGGTGGCAGAGCCCTGGCACAGGCTGCCCAGGGAGGCTGTGGAGTCTCCTTCTCTGGAGATCTTCCAAACCCGCCTGGATGCCGCCCTGTGCCCCGTGCTCTCGATGTCCCTGCTGGAGCAGGGGGTTGGACTAGATAATCTCCAGAGGTCCCTTCCAACCTCAACCATTCCATGATTCTGCGATGCTTATTAAACTGTTTCTGGAAACTACAGCAGATTATCCCAATCTGATAATCTCTATACTGTTAATGCAAAGTCCAGATTTTTCAGTCTGTCTGAACAGTCTACAGGAGTAAGCTGTTACTGCCTCACAATACAGGCAGTAACAACTTACTCCTGTCCTCAAAACAGGGGCTTTCTAAGACCTGCATCAGTACATCGAATACATGTTGAAGCATATCACAGCCTCTGACACAAGCATAACCTACTACTAAAAGAATATTAAGTGTACAAAAAGGAGAAAAACATAGTCATGTTTCATTTTGTTTTTGCTATAGTCTACTGAAATCGATTAGTAATATGTATAGAAAATTAATACTTAGCTGTGAGTACACAGAATTATTTCATTTTGTAATTTTTATGCAGTGAGGGGCTAATTTACTGATTATCAACTTCATAATGGCTACTATCAAGATACTAAACCCAGAAACTAATATCCAGCTGTGCTGTTTTAATAGCAAAAATAGAGACAAGTTACCTAAGCAGGAGTTTAAATACAACCGGGGAAAGAAACAGGGGCCCTGCCTGGTATCACCTGATAAAGCTGAGAGCTGTTTCTGCGTTGTCATCTACCTTCACTAATACTACAGACAGCAGATTAAGTTCTTTGTTAGAGATACTGAGAATTAATTTACACTGTTCTTTCCTATTTTACTTTGGATAGGATCAAAATCCATGTTCTAGTATTAGAAAATAAAGTTACAAATAAAAGCTAACATTTATTAAAAGCAAATCATGTCACATCAACCTAATTTCCATTCACAATAAGCAACAGTCTGTTTAGACACTAGACATCTGCTTTTCTCCTATTTTGGCTTTGTCTGCTCTATCACATGTCATCTCGTTACATTATTTTAACAAGTTGATATCTATTAGCTGAACCTTTATATGTGACTATGTATGTTGGTAGAGATGTGTGAAAGAGATTTTATCTCTTTTTGTGTTCTTGAATATTTTAATTAACATTTTTAATAGACATAACATGACTTTGTTTAGACAACTACTGCACATTTTATGTAATATTTTAGTTGAGGTCTTGTCATTTCAAGGATATTTTTCATCATTTTTTATACTCAAGAAGAAATACTCTAAGTAAAAAGATCTAAAAGTAAAAGGATCTGCATGTGTTTTCATCAAATCTATCCATAGAGAGATTTGGGGGGGGAGAGGGGGTTGTTAAATAATTAGGCCCTTATTTATACTTGTTCCTTGGTATCAATGCATTTTCTAATTTGTAAGAACTGTATGACGGCAACTAGACAAATAGATGGTACCAGGGGGTAAATCATCTTAACAGCTGCTTAGGTAGCCAGCAGTGCAGGACCGCTATGCTTTTATTTACAATAAATGCCAGATTTATAATCTCATAGCAATAATACTTGCCTTTTACATACAGTACTGACTTGCTAAATGATGATTACTCTGTAATTGTAAATATTAAACTGTTTTATATACAGAAATATCATTTGTGAGCATTTAGTTTGTAATTACAGTCATTAGCTAAGTGCTATTAGTAAAATAGAATACTTCCTTTAAATTATCATAAAACCAGACTTTCACGTCAGATTTTTTTTGTGCATATGCATACTTTCAACTTACTGTTTTGTGATTTTTAATTCAAAAGAGTGCTTTGTGAGGGTTATCAATCCACCAGCACTCCAAGCGTGAGACTACCACCTACTACAGTTAATGAACCATTTCCTCATACTTTGTCCTGCAATTATCAACATCACTAAACAAAGCCTTTGACTCCTTACACATAAATAATAACTATGATTACTTTTCCTTACAGCAAATGAAAAGAAATACTGTATATTTTCACTGAAGGACAAAGTTTTAAAACTACCAAAATTAGATGAAAATGTGAATAAGTTGTTTCCACATTGAGAAGTGGTCTAGTTAGCTAGCTAGGCTCTCTGCACAGTCCATATGGAATTAGGTGTCTTTAAAGGAACTGCTGAGCAGGGAGATGCAAATACTAGCAAGAAATGTTAAGTATGGAAGGTTTCCAAGTTTTCACATTCCTCTACAGATTAGATGTGTAATTTAGCTGAAAATTAAATGCTTTCAGTCACATAGATTGTAATTCTTACTGCTCTTGGAGTTTTTACAGAACTGAGGAAAGCTTCTTTTCCTTTGGCTTCAAAAAAGATAGGGAAATACCCTTGCTTGCCCTGAAAGGCTTCCTATCTCTGACACAAACATTCTAAGCATGTCTCGGTTAATCATCCAACCAGACTGCAGTCCCAAAGCAGGTAACATTTGTCTTACTCTTATTCATATTCACAATTTTTCTTTTCTCCTTTTATTTTGGAAATTGAGAGTTTTGACCTTGAAAATAGTGTAAAAAGTGGATTTAATATTTATTTGCTACAAGACAATAGGCTATATATTGCCATTGCTTTTTAAGTATTATTTTTCAGTGAAACAATATTCTCCTCCCTCATTCTGTAACACTACAGCACAGTAAAAGGTTGTAAAGATAAGACTAACAGTGACTTGCATTAAAATGTGAAACCTATGATAAAAGTCCTTCTCTTAAATAACTTACAAAAAAAAAAATCAAATAACAAAAGACACGAGTGATCCACAAGGCAATGAGAAGAATGCTCTGTGGGACCTTCCAAAAAGAAAGAATTGAAAGAGGAAAGTTGAGAGCAGTGTGACTGCAGTGACCATGAGTTGCAGAGTTTAAAATTTGGGGAGAAGTAAGACAAATAATAAAATCACAACCATTGACCTTCAGAACAAACTGCATGTACTTAGGAGATCTGCTTGGATCTACTGAGAGATAACCCCAAAGGGTGATTGGGAACAAGGGCAAATCCAAGGCAAATCATGCCTGACCAATCTGATTATCTCCTATGCTGAGATTAATGACTCTGTGGATAAAGTGAATGCAAAAGAGAAGGCCCCAAACCGAGAGGGAGCAGTCAAACCTGGACTGTAGAAGGCTGGAATGAGACTGTCAGAGAGCTCATCAACAAAAGCATTCACAAAATCCTTTATCTGGTGGGAATAATCCCACACAACACGATAGGCTGGGCCAGCTAGTTATAAAACAGCTTCACAGAGTAAGAACTGTGTGTCCTGAAGGGCAGGCTGAACACGAGCCAGGCGAGAGCCCCTGCAGCAACGAGAGCAGCAGCAAAGCGGCCCCGCACAGGCGTCCTTCAGCTCCACGCAGCACTCGAGAGGCAGCAGGCAGAGCACCAGCTGCAGGTTCAGGCTCCTTAGCATGAGAAAGATGTGAAACAGTCTGGAACAAGTCCAGGAGGCAGCTGCCAGGGCTCTCCAGGGGATGAAACACACGAGAGACAGAAAACTGGGTTTGTTCAGCCTTGGAAAGAGGCTACGAGGCAGGAACAGGACAGATCTGCACAGAACGCACTGCAACTCTGCACTGCTAGAACACCTATACAAGAAAAAAATTTCTAAAAAAACTTTTATCTCATACTTCAGATTGAAAAAAGAATTTCAGTGTCAAGCTGCCCTTAGCCTTCAGTTTGCTGTCATTATTCTAACATTCTGTTTTTTCTAGTACTGTAACACAGAGAATTGGATCTGAAATTAATATTTACTTTTTAAAGCCGGTTTTGCCCTTTCTTCCCTGGTAAATACATTTAAGTTTTCTTGACACCAGATAACCCCCAAATACATCACAGTATGTCACTCCTCTCTCTCTCTCTGCAGGGAAAAGCTTAAAGCTATTAATATTTTATAACTATTTCATCTAAGTGCATTCCATTCTCTACTTAACTTCAGCCCATACCTGAAGAAGAATTTTCACAGAAGTATCAAATTAACAGGAAGTCACAGTAACACTTTCAGGCTGAACATCCTTTAAGAATTCCTTCATGCTTTAATATTCTTTCCTGTCGTTTTAAGATGACATCATTACAATTAGCTGTTGTTTCCTTAGAATGCTGCCTTTATGCAACAAGAAAGGAGCTGCCAGGTTTTAAACACAGACATTGCTGTGGCCAGGTCATTATCTAGCAGGATTAGCTGAGTCCTCAAGCTGTTCTCTACAGCCTTGTTTATTTGGAATCCTGCCACATTCCTGGCTCCAGCCGCAGCCTTGCTCCATAGTCTGCCAGGGAATACCCTCGTTGGAGGCAGGGCACAGCTAAATTTCTCACAGATTATTCTTCCTTCTACTTCCTTCTTTGTTTTAGTAGCGGAGGTTTTAAACGAGATCTTCCAACACAACTGGCAGAACCAAAGCCAAGGCATTGCTTTCAGTTTCTGAAAGAGTGGAAAAAAAGCAGCAAGAGCAAACTCTTATCCTCTGTATTAATAACATCCAAGAATTTGTGTGACAACACTGCAGGTTTCATATTCTTAAAAGTGAGTGAGGCAGAAGTGATCAGTAATGAAAGAACGCAGAATGCACATCTGCAATAAACATGAAAGCATTCCTGAAGAAAGCTTCTGAATTTCGACAGAAACACTGCAAATGTGTAAGGCTATTCCACAGATGAAAAAAAAAAACAAATCCAAGAAAAAGTGGAAGTGTGAAATAGCACAAAGAGTGGAAGAGCAAGGACCGCTTTCTGCTAGAGGGCTACCTGTACTCGGGGCCGCCACAGCAATTGGCTTGTACAATCGTCACAGCAATCGTCAGCTTGTACAGGAATTCTGGGGCCCTTTCAAGCAGAAACATGGTCATACCTTTACTCCCAATCTTTTCCAGAGTGTGTAAAGGACACAGGTTGTTCCCTGAATTTGGCCCACAGTCAAAACTCTTGATTATGTGAAAAACTGAGATGTACCTGGCACAGAAAGGCAACATATATATATATGGAGAACAAAACTGCTGGACTAGTAATACAGATGTTGGATTTGACAGCTGACACACTAGGCTAAGCAGAAACCGACGACTTCACTTACAGACAGAAGTACAGAATCACATATGCATACAGAATCACAAACAGCATTTTCCATTTGACATGCTGCCATTAACTAAGTGTCCTCAAAATCATTTCCTTTCGTTCTTTTTTATGTCTGAAAGTTACAAAACCATGTAATACTTCTCTCTATTCTGTAGGTTTAAATATGGACATGGAATCACTGTATGTCAGAAAATGACATTGGAGTATTTACTGTGCAAAGTCAAGCGCTGAACAGCTCAATGGCACTGAGATTGATGTTGCTTGTGCCTGAGAACACGCAGAGCAGCAGCCTTCCAGGAAGAACACTCTGAAAACCAAGGCAAGGACAGTGAGGGGGGTGGGGAAGGACAAGACAGGAAAACAACGCAGTGCCTGTAAGGCAAAGGACAGTGAAGCATGAACTTCTATTAGCAGAGATGATTAATCCTTAATATAGATTGAAAAAAGAGGAGCAAGTCTTACTTGATCAGCTGAGATAAAGGTAACACTTATTCCATTTAAATAATTTGCACGACATCACTCTTGATTTCCACAATCAGAATAAAAACCATAGATTATTAATCCAGCTGAATCTTTAACATACTTCAACCCTCTTCAAGGTGAACCCATAACTTTGAAGGAAATTAAGCTAATTCCATATACCATATAACAAGAAAAAAACACTGTTTCCATAAAGCTGTTTATCATTACCTGCATTTCCTACTGAAGGGATTACATGAGATGAAGCTTGGTCAGTTCCTTTGTAGCTCTTCCTATTGTAGTTCTAAGTAATGCACAATCTCCAAAAGCTTCTCAGAAAATAAGAGCCCAAAAATGGTGGTGGTGCATGGTTGGCTCCACCTGTGGTGCATGGTTGCCTCAAGCCCTCTTTAGAGTAGAGGGAAGCAGGAAGTGAGGAAGCAAAAGGAGGCAGTAACTTCTTAATTGTATGAAATAAAGCCTAAAAAAGAGGATGTCTTAGAAACCTTTCCCACCCAGCACCTCAACATTTTTACGTTACTTAAGTAATATCTATGTTTTCCTAAATCACTTGGAGTATAAAGACATGTCTCCTTTTGTGAAGCTAGAATGGGGCAGGAAAAGGAGAAAGGTTATATCAACAATCCCTTACAGTAGTTTCCAAGGTCTAGTAGCCGTTACTTAGAGAAGGCAGAGTCCACTGGTCCAATTGGAAAATTGCACTTTTAGTTACTAATTCTACATTCTTAGCAAGTTATATCAAAATTGCACAGAATTCTCTTGCCATTCATCCTCTACCCCAGATAGGATTACAGACACCCCATTTCCTTTTAAAGGGACTAATGAGCTTCCATGAAAAAAATAATTCATTCAAACTTTAATTGGTTTTATAAAAAATACAGTCTAAGAATGAAATAAGGCCAACACAGACATAAAAAACAATGTATCTGACACATATAAAGTATACAACTATTCTGTGAAGAGATCAGATTGGTAAATACTATAAAAGCTAATTACTACATTAAACTGCAGATTCTAAACTATTAGTAATGATTAGTGTTAATGACAGAAAAAGAGATTTGCCATGCTACAATCATTCTTTCTGTTAATAGGTTATTTTAAAATATTTGAGGGTTTTTTTTTAAACAAGTACACACATTTTTATCCCATTTGGGTATACAGTGCTTTTTCTCACCTGAAAATTTAGAGTAAGGTGATCCTTCGCTTCAGGTTCTTGAACACTAATTATGTATATGAATTTTCAAGCTGGCATAATTCTTTGTTTAATAGCTTTCCTATGAGAAAAGACCAGCAGTCTCCAATAACTACCTTTCAAATATCGGGTCAGTATTCAACCTTTTAAGCGTAAAAATGAGCTAATCTCTTCAATATCCATTTCCTGACAAAATCTGCTAGTTCTGATTACCAGTCAAAAGCATGGAAGATTTTGCAGAATGAAAGTGATTCATGAATTTCTCAAGTCAAACATGTTTGAAGTTTATTTAAATACAGTCACTATAAAAAATAAACTGCTAAATTCCTCCCCTCTACGCCAGCATCTCCCACTCTCACACTTGCAGTATTTTTCTCACATCACTGAACTTTGACTTCTAACAGTCCCCAGGGGGAAATCTTCACTGAAATAATCCTAATCCATATTCTGCAAGTGTTCACACATTATTTACATAAACGTTTCTTCAGTTGTTCTAGATGCCTTGCATCAGCATCCTCTAGAACTAATACAGTGGCTTTAGACTGAAAAGGATTAAACTCTATAGTCATCAAACAACAGAGATCTATTAGCTGTCTTTGACATTTTTCCAAACCATCCTTGAGCTTTGCATGTGATGCAGGATCTTTTTTCAACACATTCATTTCAGCTACCGAAAATCCAATCAAACTTGTCAGGATATCATCAGCAAAATCTACCTCTAGAACAGCTGAACCATCAGAAATTTTTGCTTTTATACCCCAAGACCCATTGCTACTGGTGAGCTTTCCAGTAAGAGTTACAATAAAACATTTGGCTTTCAGAATTGTAACAGTTTCTGGTTTTTTAGCAAGGAGAACAGAAATGTATGTGAAAGGTGGAGAACACAAATCAAGATGATGCACCTCTGCTGCACTGCGGGCGCACGTTTGTATGTCATGCTGCTCCTGACCTGCTGCTGGCTCTGTTTCTGAGGAACACAACAGCTCACTGTGGAGCAGCCTTCCCTGAGAAGTGTCCTGGGCTTTTTGCCTGCTCTCGGCTAGATGTGTATCACTGAGCCTTTCTTTGGTAGTACTGTCCAAGGAGAGGTTTGCACAGCTGTTGATCTGATGTACACTACTGCAGTGTGAAGTATTATTTGTCCTATTTTCAGCTCCAGGAGATACTCTCCTTCCCCAAGACTTTTCATGGCTGATAGTTTCTACACATTTCTCTCTCTCATTCTTGTCATCTATTTCATAAGTACTATTGAAAGGTGAGTCACACGAGCTCCTCGATATATGTGGAAGGCTCTCAGTTACTAAACCCAAGTTTCTGACCTCTGGTGGCACTTCTTCCAACTCTCTTTGGATCTCTTCTTCCAGAAGCAAGTCGTCTTCCAAAGGAAAGTCATTTGAAAATCCATCAGCATATTCTACAGGATGTGGAATCTGTTCATCCGAATGAGGAAAAGGACTTGGAGATTCTTGTTGCAAAACATTTCCATTGTGTGAACCTAAGGCTGTGCTAAAATTACTGCTCCTACTGTAATACCCACTCTCTAAATGTGTTTCATTGTTTAAAGTAAAATCATTGTTTTCTTCTAGACTGGCTAATAGTTCTTCATCTGAAGGGCCCAGAGCTTGCCCTAGTTCGTCTACAGGCCTTGGGACAACTTGTTCATGATCAGTTCGTCCAAGAGGATTAGGGTTCTCTGCTTCTCCAATTAATCTAGCAAGGACTCTTTCCTGACTATACTCCTCTAGAAGAGCATCCACTTCTCCCCCCAGCAATTTTACATTTTCTGGTTTAAGTAAAAGGACTCCAAGACGATATGCAACTTTACCTTGGACAGTGATTTTTGTTCCTGGAGGAAGGTTACTGTGGAGGGCAGGAACTGGTTGATATTCCATGCCCTGAATTTGATGTACTCCATCAGTCAGTTGCAGCATCAGCATTCGAGAGGGCTTTGCTTCCCAGGGCTTTGGGAAAGCCTGGGTGTTGGCTGTTACTTCTTCATTTACAGTACTTTTTCCTCTTAGCTTTTGCAGTTGGGAATATGCTGGCTGGCTAACATCAACTAGAGAATCAATCTGTATTGAGAAGAAGCCAGACAATTCTCCTTTGGGGTCATCCAAGACACAATCAGGCAAAATGGGGTGTTCCAAATCTCTAAGATCAGTAAGAAGCCATTGCTCAAACACCTGTTTGTTAATCTGAGCTTGACTCAAGTTACTACTGCTACTATTTTCTTCCTGGATCCAATTAATACATGCTTCCAGCCATGTCAATGGAACTTTAATATGCCATGCGGAAGAAAGCCATGTTTCCACTTTTGCAGCAATACTGGATGTAGTCATTTTCATTCAAGTTAAAAGGATAAAAAGTGAATTCCCTAGAAGAAAACCCAAAAAGATAAGTTTACTCTTCTGTCAATTGGTAAAGTTATGATGTCTCTCACTAGTGTTATATAGACATTTGCTGACAATTCAGTTCAGCCTTTCTAAGTGTGACAATGTAGGGCAGTTCTGTAGATAGAGAATGCTAAAAACAAACATACATTCCCAAAGTTTAAGTAAGCAAATTCCATCCAGTAAATATAAACTGATTATGTAGTTTTCTTACTGCAGAGCATCAGGAAGGTACCGACACCTCTACAGGCAGCCCCCCTTGACGGTTCCATCTTTGCTGTTAGTTTAATTGGAAGTATACAGGGGAAGTAAATGTGATCTGGTTGGAAAGAGAGGGGACAAATCAAAACCTTCTTTTGAAAGTTGTTTCTGTCCCTGGGAGGGCTCCTGTGAACATGAACTCTACTTCACAAACTGACCTGGTAAGTTACTTTCCTTTCCCATTATCAGTCATATGAACAGAAGCTGGAGGTCCCATTTACAGCACAAACAAGTCGGGATCTGTAACATTTGTTCCCCTGAGGACATGTGTTACACGGGCAGTGGATGAAAGCTCTGGACCCACCGGAGCAGCCTCCCCGACACTCCACGGTTACCTGGGGCCAGCTCAGCCTCTGACTGCAGAGCTACGGAGCCGCCGTGGCCCTCGTCTCAGCAACATCGGCGCTTAACACACACTGCCCTGCTCGTGCGTTTGGAAGCCACTAATCACATCTACGGTGCATAGGGGAACGATCGCGTTAAAGGAAAAATAAATAAATAAATAAATAAATACGGTTAAGCGGCTAAGAAGCACGAGGTTTGCCTCTCGTCATCAAAACCTGCAGACAAAGAGAGCCTCCTTAAAGCTCTCCCACACGGCTCTGCAGCTGGAAATCACGAGCGCAGACCGCGCTCCGGTCCCGCTGCTCCCGCACGGGCACGCTCTGCGGGCCGGGCGCTCCCGCTCCCGCTCCCGCTCCCGCTCCCG
>VZSG01000933.1:228078-244393 GCA_013398315.1 Nothoprocta pentlandii
CTTTTTTCCTCTCTTCCTTTTTTCCTCTCTTCCTTTTTTCCTCTCTTCCTTTTTTCCTCTCTTCCTTTTTTCCTCTCTTCCTTTTTTCCTCTCTTTCATTGTCTGTAGAAACGTGTTTGAAGAGAATAATAGCCCAAATTGTTTATTCTGCCTGGTATTTCAATATGACTTGCGAATTTTCTAAGATAAACGTGAAAAAAATCACAAATGACATGCGCTTTTCACAACATCAGAAGGAATTTAAGTTGTTTTTGAGTTTCTTGATGCATGTGGGTAGAGATTTGTATGTAACTGGCCTGTGTTATTTTTCAGCAGGATTTTTCTAAAAGGTGTCTTGTGCATGATTGGTCTTTTGTCCAGCTTTCTTGGAGGGGTATTGCTATGTCTGTTACTAAATATATAGGGAATTTGTAAAATTAATATTGTTGACTTCTTTTTCTTCTACATGGTTTAAAATTATGCAGTTGGAGAAGATTGAAACCGTGTCTCTTAAAAAGGAAATCCAAAGCATGTGTTAAATAACATGCTGTAATAGAATTGGATACTTGCTCTCAAGTATCTGAAAATCATTTTCGGTAAATGTGAATTTATAAAACTAGCAAATATCTTAAAACTAAACACTCCAGAATAATCCAGAGTACAGTTGTGTAGCTAGCCATTTGGCTCTTATTTCTGTTCTTTAAATGATGCTTATGGCTTTTTTAAGTTTTTTTTTTGGGGGGGGCTTTTTTTGTTGTTTGTGTGGTTGGTTGTTTTTGTTTTTTAAATAAAGACAGGCTTTGCAGCAAAAGCTCAGGCCAAATCTTCTGCAGTTGTAAGATTCAGAGCTATAGATGAACAGAGCCACAACTAATTTGTGCTGTTTTCATAGGCTCTTGAAGCAATAGGCTGTTGGGTTTTGATCCCGCCCAGAACACTTGAGTTCTGCTCTACGAGGATATATAATACTGGTAAGTTCTAGAAGCAGACATTTCTTTCTGCTCTTCCCCTTCATCATAATGCACAGTTTGCTTTTTCATAAAATAGAAATAAAAGCTTTTTTATTCTGCAACAGGTTTTATCTGCCCACTTAAGAATAAAAGGTAATGGAGACTGAACAGCAGGAGGAGACCTTTACCAACACAGAGACAAATGGTAAATTTTTTAAAGGACTACTTTATTTTGGAAACGTGCATTAACTGCATTGGATGTGTTTGTATCGGCAATAGTTTTACATTTAATCATGCAATTTTCCATTATCCAGAAGGTTTTTAAATGCTTCAGTATCATGCATGCGTATTTCTTCTTTGGGGAAAACTTGGATGTAGCATAAGTAGCTGAATGTACAGCTAGATTTTAAAACATTTGAGAGTTAAATGTTAAATATTTGTCTACACCATGTCATTATGGAGAAAAAAAAAAAAGTACTGTCCAGCATACCTTACTGCATGTTTTTAATTGCAGTTACTACGCTACAGGTATAGTTATGGTTATGTGAAATTTCTTTAAATGTGTACTTCATTTGAAAGCCTTTTATGCATAATTAGTGAGGAAGATGTTTTTATTAAGATTACTTGTGCCATTTTTTCAAATCAGTACTTGCAGTTTTCCTATTACCTTATCGGACAGTATTTCAGTATTGAACAAACTCTGTGAGCTTTTTGCTTTGCTTTGTTTGGGAGGGTCTTTCTAGTTGTAAATTATGTGTGTTTTTAATTTATTTTGTAATAGAAATACCTAGGTGGTGGGTGATGCTGCACTCTCTTAACAGCACTACATCATATTGCTGATTACTGGCTAAATGTGCAAAATTATCATTTAAATGGTAGTTTATTGATTCTGAATATGCTTTCAATAATTAGCTGTTTTGTTGACAAAAAATTAAAGTTTATGCATTAGAGAATATCATTGTATATGACAAAAGTAGTCTTGGGATAATAGCAAGGTATGGCTTATTACTAACACAGTGCATAAACTTGATGTGCGTTCCATTTTATTATGACTTAGAAAGTTAAATAAATGTTTGTGTTTTCCCCCTATGGACCTGTCTACAGGCAAACGTCCTGCAGAAGATATGGAAGAAGAACAGGCCTTCAAAAGATCTCGAAATACTGATGAGATGGTTGAATTACGCATCCTGCTTCAGAGCAAAGTATGTAGTCTTTTTGTTGTTTTTTCTAATATCATGTTACTGCTACTGCTTAGGACTTTAAAAAAGTGGTGGAATGAATATTCTTTGTACATTTAAGAATATGATGTGCTTTTTTAATATACTATTTTAGGAACATTTAAATGTGCATTACTTGTAGAAGTGGTAGAGGTGTCTTGCAATGACATTACATACGATTCTTTTTTTCAAGGATAAGTAATGGACTCTCATTTAAAAAATATTGCTGAAAAAATAGAGTAACAGAGATTATAACTTGTTTTTCGTATACTTGAGTACGAGATTGTTATTTTAAGAGGATCAATTGCATACTGGTCTCTGGACAGTTTAGAAAATGATCAACTGATGATTGTGAACTGAATGTGAGAAGTCAGATGACTTGCTCGGGATTTTATTAATTCTTCCTAACAGATTCAGCAAATGGCCTTGTAAGTATCACCTGGAAGAAAAGTGGGAGTAAGCTGGTTGCAGTTGTTCTATAGACTAGTTCAAATTACCACAGTAAAGTAACTATGAATCTGTTTTGTGTTTCTAGTTGTTACTGATGAGCTTGATTTTGCTATATGTAAAGTTATTCCCTCTTTTGTGTTGGGACAAGAAGTGTTGTCTTAAATCTGCATGGGATTGCTGACCAATAGTCAGGTTATGTGGAGTGTTAAAGATTTTCATATGATCGTATATATCAACTGCATAATAAAAGTCATAGATTAAAACATAGTACTTGAAATAACCCAATAAGAATGCAGTTTTATGATTATTATTCTTGAATATCTTCCATTTTACTACATTGATTTTGTAAATTTGAGATTAGCGACTGTTTGTATTGGTCTTAATTTTATCAGATTGTACCAGCCTGTGAGGTCGGTTGGGGTGCATAAATAGAATCCATAAGCTATGTGTAAAATTATCAAGAAATATTCTAGGTGGGAAAATGAAGTTTTCAAAAATTCAAAAACAAGCAAACAAAAGCGATAAATCATTCACCTGGCCTGTGAAATCTCATGGGATACTGCTTGGACATCATATTCCAGATGTGAGATTGTTTTAACGCAGGCAGAGTTGTCTAGTAACTTTAATTAAATTTGGAATTGAAATTATAATAAGATGCAAAATTGAATATACTTATCTCTTTCCTAAGTTCAATGACAAGTGCATTTTGACCTTCTTCCAATTAAAAAAAAAAAAAGGTGTGGGTTTTTTGGTTTTTTTTTTTAATCCTTAGTATAAGCCTTTCATAAGCAAAATGCTCCCTCTGCCCTGGCACATTGAACTGCAGGCGGTCATAGGAGAATATCATTCTTAGAACATAGGATATGTAGGCTGTGCTGTGTTAGCATAACATAACTTCTAAAAACTGTTTTCCAGAATGCTGGAGCAGTGATTGGAAAAGGTGGCAAAAATATTAAGGCACTTCGTACAGACGTGAGTATATATAAGTTTGAACTAATTTAACACCAATTCTTTCAGAGCACTACATTGAAAATTTGATTGCGTGCATTTCTAGAAGTTGAGGAATTCGACTCTAGACATCAATAGTCTAGTTACAAGCCAATTTTAAATGACTGTTAGAGTAGATAACTCAGTTTTTCAGTCTGTATTGTAATTAAAACCCAGATTGAGTCACGTGAGAGGAGAGGTTTATATTAAACCTCTTTGCTTTCTAAAATGATTCCACTAAATTGCACACTTCAAATGAGTTAACATCTTAATTAGAAATACTGACAAAGCCAAAAGCAATGGTATCATTTCCCATATGTGTGAATCAATTATAGTACTACTGAAAGTATTGAAGTTGGCTGGCTTAAACCATTGATACAGAAATTCTTTAACTTCCTTTGAACAACAAACTACTGTCCATCTGTTCTTTCATCAATGGCTTACACATGAAGCATCAAATTACGTTAAGGTTGCATGATGTAAATATGGATGTAGGAGACTAAGGAAACATTTCACTCTATTACTTGGAAGCATTTTTAAATGGTCGTGACTTATTTATCTCTTCACATTTATAGTGGGTTGACTCTTGTGATTAGACACATGTTCAGCGTTAATGTTATGTATTTATAAAACTTGGCAGTGCTTCTTAAATTCCATTTGTTTATACTCCTGTACTTAACGTCAGCTATGATTTCAGCAATATTTCAATACTCTGTTCAACACAATATTGGATAATATATCATTACACAATCAGTTCCAACTAAGGTCCTAAACTGTAGCAACTAGAATTGAGGATTGAGTTGAAATGGTCAGGAATCCTGCATACGCTCACTTATTTTTGGCAGCTAGCATTTTTTGTCTTTTTTTTTTTTTTTCCAAGTAGATAAATCACCTAAGTCCAGCTATTTTAGAATGGTCTGGAACTTTCCCAATTTGCCCAGGGTTTTTGTCATATAGATCTTGACAGGTTTTGTGTCTACCCTCATGAGCCAGCCTGCTACTGAAACATCATATGTTAAAAGTAAAAAATAGTTTAGTCAGATCAAGTAACTCACTTAAGGTCCATACGGTTAAGCCACAGTCAATGTAGCAATCCGTTATTGTATTAATCTTCAGAACAACTTAAGCTTGTTTCATTAATTGAGAGTAATGAGTATAGTTTGTATTAAAATTTATTGCTTTTCCCCCTTTTCCCTCTCCTTGTTTTTTTGGCCATATATCTCCGTTGCCCATGTACTGGATCGACTTGCCCCTGCGTTGCCCACCATGACGTTGGCCCATCCGCCCCTGAACGCCCATGTGAAAACCCTGGTTGGCTATGCCCAAAAATGTGCTCGTTGCCAAACGGGTACCATACTTGACAACTTCCGATTGAATACCCATGCCCAATGCCAACATCCACGAACGCCAATGACCAATGCAGTACAATGCCAGTGTTTCAGTCCCAGACAGCAGTGGCCCCGAGCGGTATGTCCCAACAGTTTATGCCTCACTGCCTGATTAGAAAGAGAGAAATGTATTTATTACCTGCCTTTATATAATTAAATAGTATCCCCTTATAGACGGTGTATTGTTTTTTCAAGTTTTCTGTCTTATTTTCCCCATTAAGTCTTTTTGTCACTGAACTTTTACGTGAGTTGCCCACCCAAACAATCCACTAATTTTATTTCAATGGAAGGAGCACAGCTTCAAGTGTTGCATATTCGCTGCATTGTAAATCAAATTGTTTCAAAATAGTCTCTCGCTCTGTCTTTGTGGCCCACCTTGCTCCCCCCAACATTGCCTGTTCATAATTATTTCTGATGAAATGCTAACTCTGGTTCACTTTCTTCACTTCTCATTTGTGTTGTCTTTTTTTTTGTCTTGCATTTGTATTTGTTTTCTTGCGGAGCCCATTAGTAATCTAATTTCTAACTGGTCTCATAACTTTACTCCAGAAATAATGTTCGCCACTTGCATATCCCCACTTTTTCTACGAGAAGGTGTGCCAGTTTTACCAATGTAATAGCGAGGGTATCCTAAATTAGTGGTGGCGGGGAACATGAATATTCACTTCTACTTTCAGTTCTGCGTCAATTCTTGCCCACTTAATCTGAGCCCTTCCAAAGCCCATTCTCTCTTTCTCTCTCTGTCTCTCTCTCTGCAAGACCTACCTAATCTTAAAATTATCATGCATATATATTGGGCATAAACAAAGATGCATGTGTTGTAAATTCAATTAACAGGTTTACTTTAAATGGGGAATAATTGTAAGTTCTTCTCTGTAGTAAATCTCATTAGGATTTCGTGCATGATTATGAATATAAAACTTACTTTCACTTCTTCTTTTCCACCTTCTGCATATTATTTGGCACTTACGGCCTGTCAGCATCTTGAGTATAAGTGCAGATATAGAGACAATTGGAGAAATCTTGAAGAAGATTATCCCTACTTTGGAAGAGGTATGTCTCACAGATTGGTTTCTTTTTCAGAGGAACAATTTTAGCTTTTAAAACAAAATAATTGCTGGTGATTCCATGCTATTTTATTATACCATAAAATAAAAAAAGCGTCTTTTGAGAGGCCTAAAGCTCTCAGACTGCTGGTAGAGTTGGGGGCAGTCTCTACATACTAGATCAATGTTTAGAACCATTTCATCCCCTTCCAGACATGTTTCCTGACATTTATGCCCATATTCGAACTTTTATCTTGCATTGGCTTTGCATAAGACAGTGCATTGTACTGTTCGATATCTTTTTGAATGTGTATAGAAAGTTACACAATGTAATAAAAGACATAAGTAAAGCTGTTTTGAGACTGCTTCACTTTCAGGCGAGCTTCATAAGTAGTTCTGATTTTATCTTAGCAAACACAGAATTGCAGTTTGGCAGCAAATTATGCCATAGCATGGTGTTTGGGGAAGATAAACACCACGAGTATTTAATTGTTTTTTGAGAATAATATATTACACTTTATTGTATGAATCTTATTTACATATTGATATATGTATTGCATGTTACATTACATCTTATTTACATGTTGATATTTACAGTATCAACACTACAAAGGCAGTGACTTCGACTGTGAGTTAAGACTTCTAATTCACCAGAGTCTGGCAGGAGGCATTATTGGTGTCAAGGGTGCTAAAATCAAAGAACTCAGAGAGGTATTGTTTTCTGCTCTTTTTAGATTTGACTTTTGTTGTACAAACAATTGAGTGTTTTGTATTAATAAGCAGCAAGTATTGGTATCTTTTGTTAACAGTTTCTTCACAACATACTTGATATGTGGTGTCTGTGTACTGATAACAATCGGTTGCTTATTATAACTTTCTTGCAAACAGAAATAGTGATAGGGCTTTTCATCAGGCTTTTAAGCACATTAACATTAGAGCAAATGATATTAAGAAAAGATTTTAAGTCATTTAAGTAAAGTGGCATTCATCACTTTTTGGAATGAACTACTGGATAGACTATATATACTTAAATGGAAGACAGGTCATACAGAACAGTTGAAAGTGGACATACCTACATGAATTCCTAAGGTGATAATTTAAGAGGTGTTTTCTATAATTTTTCTGTAAAAATCAGTTTTTATTTTTATTTTACTCTTTGGAGATCATTATTTCCTGTCACTGGAGGAACAAGAACTATATTCTCAAAGGCTAGTGCTCTGTATGAATCTGGAGTTGTTTTCTGTCTTTTCCCTGGCATTGTATCAAGGGCAGTTCCAGGTCAATTTAGATGTGAACTTTTATCTGTTTGTGTGAGTTGAGGGAAGTAAGGTGACACAACCTAATGCTTGAAATGTCATTGTTTTGCATCAGGAGTATGGTATGTGAAGGTTAATATACCCTGTAAGCTCACAATAGCTACGTGGTTCTTTTGCTAATACTTACTGAATGAAAGTATAGATGAGCCGTAATTGAAACATCAGAAGTTAAATGTTCTTGCCTTTCACTAGCATTTCATACAAATTGTCGTTGTAGGTCTTTAAAAGATAATCTTGGATGTGAGACTAATTTGGATAGTCTCTATTTTGGACACTAATTTGCATGTGAGAACACCGAAGCAAGCATGCAATTAAAATGAGTTGAATAGTTTGGTTTTACTGTTTTTTTATAGGTGTTTTAATGTTCAATACCCTTTTTGTTTTCAGTAAGTTCACAAAGTTGTTTAAAATACTTGTATTTGAAAATGGTGAGCTTTTTCTTCAACAGAACACTCAGACCACCATTAAGCTCTTCCAAGAGTGTTGTCCTCATTCCACTGACAGAGTGGTGCTTATTGGAGGAAAACCAGATAGAGTTGTGGAATGTATCAAGATTATCCTGGATCTTATCTCTGAGGTAATGTGTGTTAAATAGGTTTATTCTTTCTTTCTGAATGTATAAATTTGTATTTATGTTTAATTTATTTGCATATGCTAATTATTAGCAGTCAGTGCTAACTCAGGGAGGGGTGTGTTTTTGTTTTGATTGTTCTAGTCTCCAATTAAAGGACGGGCTCAGCCTTATGATCCCAATTTCTATGATGAAACATACGATTATGGTGGCTTCACAATGATGTTTGATGATAGAAGGGGACGTCCTGTAGGCTTTCCAATGCGTGGAAGAGGAGGTTTTGATCGAATGCCTCCTGGTCGTGGTGGACGACCTATGCCTCCATCAAGAAGAGACTATGATGATATGAGCCCTCGCAGAGGACCTCCACCACCACCCCCTGGTCGTGGGGGCAGAGGTGGCAGCAGAGCTCGTAATCTTCCCCTTCCTCCTCCACCTCCTCCTCGTGGCGGGTGAGTTGTTGCATAGATGCTTTGTGTGAAACTTGAATTTGTTGAATCATACTTGTGTTTTGCACTTGCATGTTGGTAGTGATTACACAGGGTTTACTGCAACACCGTTTTTGTTTTTAAAGTATTTTACTTAAATTATTTACTGTACTGTAGCAGTTGACCCCCTGCTATAGCTAGTAGTCAAATATTTTGTACTGTTGTTTAAAATTTTTCTAAAACATTTAGGATTTCTTAGTTTTGTGTAATAATGACTGTGAAAAATTGAATTAGTGTATACAAACTAGTTTGTAACAAATGACGTGCTCCTGTTTTTCTTAATTTAGAGATCTCATGTCTTATGACCGAAGGGGCAGACCTGGAGACCGTTACGATGGAATGGTAGGAGTTTAAAGTTTGTATTATTCACTCAAAACAGTTAGGACTTCAGATATCTGAAGAAACCTGAACTTGGGCGTTTAAATACTGAACATGTAACATGAACAGTATTTCTAAACTCTGGTAACAAGTTAGCTTTTCAGTTCAAGCAAGCATTCTTAATGCATTAGAAAACTTGTATCCAGTTGATCCAGCAGATTATTGCTTTTGAAATCAATTCTTGCCTCTTTTGCTATGTTTGCAAAATGATCTACTATGATTACAAAAGTTCCGGAGGCAGAGCCACTGATAAGGTGATCAATTAGATGTATTCAACGATGCCAATGCTACCTATTGCTGAGTAATAATTTTCATAAGATATCAATACTTTAAAAGGCTTAAAGATACCCTTCCATTGTCTACTCTGAAATGCAATTTTCCAGTGGTCATTTGCTCTTCTACTAGGTAGATTCCTCATACTTGGAAATAAAAGTCATGGGCATAAAGGAGTTAAAAATCTAAGGTAGCAATGTTTGTTTCTTCTCTAGCTCTGTTTGGTACTTTACTTAAAATGACAGATAAGACATGGTAAAATTTGGAATGGATGGAAGAGAAAGGATTTAGAATAGCTGTGAACTGTATTACATAAACAAGTTTTACACTTTGCCTCTATCTGGGAGAAAAAAATGTTGAAAGTTGGTATTACAGGAATATCAAAATAGAGTCACCAGAAGCCTGTCAGAAATACTGAAAGACTTAAAATTGCAGTCCTTTTGGACTTTGTCTAACCTTATTTATCAGGTTGATCTTGGCTTTCTTGACATGAGTTTCTACAAATAAGTATAGTCATAGCCAGTTTTCTGTATTCCAGTAAGCATTTTTTTTTCTCACTACACAGTGAATTGCTTATGGCTCTGGATGTGTGTTACAACAGAAGTGTAACCCCTGGAGTATTAGAGGTGTCTAATACCCATAAGAAGGGCTGATTCCCAATGTAGTTTGTACTTAATATATAGCTTTAGTGTAGCTGTAATTCTAGTATCCTTAATTGGTTAAGTGGACGAGAAGTTCTCATATGTTTTGTGAGCATGAAACTGAAAATGTGATGGTAGAAAAATCAGGTCTTCTGATGCTGCTGAAACCCACTATCCATAGGAAAGGCTGGGTGCAAAGGACAAGAACTCTCTTATGTAGATGCATTAAAGAAACAAGATCTTTTGTCCAGACCAAGACGGTAGTCGTAGATGTTGAATGTGCAGAAATTTTCATGTCCTGCTAATGTCTCCTTTCCACTAGAGGCAAAAAGATTCAATACAAGATGGGATGTTGAATGATCAATGTCATGTTTCTGAGATAGGACAATATTGGAAAGCCTTACAAATTTTAAAATGGGAGAAGAAAACCATTTGAATTAAACTCGTCTTCCTCATGTCCGTATAATTCTGCGTGACTCTGCATCATAAGAAATTGTGTCTTAGTCTGGGCGCTACTAGTTTCAAGAGTTTACTTGGTTTATAATTTGTGAAGGTGTTTCCTAAAGGAGAGATATGCACAGTTTGTCTATTACAGAACTATATGTTTGTGGCTATTAACAAAACCGGATCAAATTTTTGTGCACATTCTGATAACGGATATTCTGATAGTTGAGAAAACCTGACTGAATGTGGTCCTATTTCTAAACAACTTTCAGTGTTTACCCACCGTAACACACAGATATGGAAACAAAAAAAATGAACAAGCTTAAAAATATTTGTTTATTTAAAATGGCTAATTTCTGGTGTTTCCAATGTATTTTTAAACTGAATAGAAGAGTAAATTAGACTGTTTAGAGTATATATTCATACTTCTAATCAATCGTTGTTTATTTGAATACTTTGCAGTTCTTGATTCCCTTTATTTATGTGCACATATATGTGTCTCTGTATACTTTTAAAGATATGCAGATAGAGTACAGAATGTACACGCACTTCAGAGCTTGAGCATTGAAAAGCCTATAGGAAATCAGTAATGGAAAAATGTTTAGCTGGTATTGAACAGTTTAAATACTGAAAAAAATAACAAAAGTTCTCTCTTGTTTTAACTTTACATCATTTTTGAGGAACAAGAATTTGGTGTCATCAGTTAGGATGGCATGCATCTTCTTTCATTAGATACAAAAGTTAATTCTTGTTAATTCTTGTTAGTGCTATGATTGTTGCTCTGCTTAGCTTTGCCTTCCATCTAGTGCCTAGCCTGAGTCTGTAGTCTACTAGCAAACTTTTATATTTTTAGTTTGTTGTTCATGCTTAATACTGCAGAGGCCTTTGCCTTAGTAACTTAAAAGTGCAGTCTGTACAAATTACATTTTTACAATTGTCTGACTTATTTTAGAATTGTGGGGGGAAAAAAGCTAAATATAGTTTTTTTAATCTACATATATTAACAATATATGTATATTGCTAGCTAGTTTTTGGCTACATGAGGCAGATGGAAAGGAACTAATAAAATGTGGTAAGCCATGTCCTTCCTACTTGAAGGACTACTTGATTATTCCATCTTTTTGGTAAATAGTGCTTTCCTATCATTTAAAGTTCTTTGGGGAAAAAAAAAATACAACAGTATGGCAAAGTTTGAATGTATGTCTGACAACCTTTGCAAGAGGAAAATCTGTTTACAGAAAGAGGGAAGAAATTAATGTGATTAGTTAAGAGAACCCAAAAGGGTGAAAGTAAAAGCGAGCAAATCTTCTCACTGATCTCTGTTATGTACTTCTGAGTCTCTGTAGTAGATAAGGCGTTAAAATATTTTCTGTATCTTTGTGTTTACTTGCAATGTGAAGTAACTTGTAAGCTTCCTTGAAATTGACTTAATTTGAACTAATTTCATCTTTTCTTAATGTTGTGTTGTGCCTGGAAGATGATGCAGTGTCATGTGGATGCCTGTGATGACATGCAACCACCAGAACTGGTGAGTGTGTTCATCCCTTTGTTTAGCTATTTTACTAGTTCATTGTGAGAAAATAATTGAATTGATTTAGTAGTAGCTGGAAACACTTGAATTTAGTGACTGAGCTTGCAGCAACTGAAAATCCCTAAGGTTGTCCTGATTCAGGGCCTTGGTGTTTTTTATCCTAACAGTGTGTCCTGTGCAGGCAGTTAATATTCTGCAAGAAGCAGCACAACTGGAAGAGAGGAGTTTTTATGTTTATTGCCTTGTGTAGTCCATTTTAGTATTCTAAACTGTAGCTATCACTATAACTCTTCCTTTTCAATAGTAGTGGTGGTGCATGCATTTAGGACACGTACTGTATATTAACTTCATGTTGTGTTTTCACATAAACTAAAAAGCCCTTCTGCATTATCTCTCCCTGTATTTTAAAATACTGCTTATGATGAGTCACATGTGTATTTATCAAATTCCTTACTCTTAAGGGGTTTTAGGAAGGGAAGTTTAAAGGGGATAGTCAAGTGTTTATGCTGTGTAGGAGATAGCAAAAGTGCTGCCAAATATTAAACATCAATTCCTAGCTGACATAAACACTGCAGTTCTAATTACTTTAGTCATCTGCTCTCAATTTATTTTCTCTTCTGTAATCTGTAGAGGAGAACCAGGAAATAAAGGAAGGTTCATTAAAACAGATAAGCCCAAAAAAAGAATGTTCAAAACATCCTATGCAATCCATCAACAATCCCATGTAAAACATCATCAGAAAAAAAAAGTGTATTGGCATTAAGTGTGCAGCTTTAGCTTTGATCAGCCTCTGAATTCAGTACTGTTCAGTGTTCTTCATTCTCCTGTATTTTGCACTCTACTACATGTTCTTTATGCTGTATAGCAGTCTCTATTGCTAAGCAACATGATTACACAATAAAGGTTGCATAGAAACAGATGATCCATTTTGATGTGGTTCCAGAAAGGTAGAAGGTAGTTTAGTTGTGGGGGAGGAGGGTGTTTATTGGTGAGGTTTTTGTTTGTTTGTTTGTTTGTTTTGGTAGGAAGAGGGAGAAACAAGTTACTTGTCTATAGATTGTAGTGCAACAAGTTCCCACGTTTCTCAGAGATTGCTTAAGTTGAATTCTGGAAAAGCACACACATTTATACTTTCATAGGAGGGTATAAAAATGTGGTTTTGTGCATTTAGAAGGCATTAGAACAAATTAAGCACACTTGATATCAAGTGCCAGTTTACAAATTCTAAAAATAAAAGCACCTAGGAGTGCATTACAGAATGGCACTAATGCATGTCACAATTGTCCTTTAGAAGATACAGGGGAGCAGAATAGCACCATCTGTATGGAGAGTTCAGTTACTGAGGTATTATTTGAGATGACTAGTTTGTCAGCACTTAATCTCATTGAAAACAATTTATGGGGTAGACTTTTAGATCCAAAACTGAGACTGAGATTTCTGTATCTCCTGAGCTATTCAAGTTTTAGTAATAAAGCTGAAGTCTGCTTTGAATGTTAACTTCAATCAGAGTCAGGAATAGGTCTTTGTCAAGTGCTGTCTGTCACCAGTAGGGTAACTTGATAAACTAGTATGGCTGGATCCTTAATGTTATTTAATGCCCTATTCTTAGAGGTTTTGACAGGATGGAATAAGATATGTATGAGACTTCTCACATTGTTTCTGGCTTGTCCTCTCCTTTCAGAATGCCTTTGACACTTCTGTATTTATAGTAGGGTGGTTTGAAGGTTGAGCTATTTGCCAAAATTACGCTCCAAGTTAACAGTATGGTACTTGTCATGAGAATATGTTAATAAAACATGATTATTCACTAAAGATTTTCTTGTTGTTTTTTCTCTCTCGCTCTGCTATAGTTTGAAGGTGGCTCTGGATATGGTAAGTTTTTTTACATAAAACTTCTACACATACTTCATCACTTAGTCATTAAAGGGCTTGATACATACGTTTAAATCAGACTATTCTTATGCAGGGGGCCGTGGGTCATATGGAGATCTTGGTGGACCCATCATCACAACACAAGTAACAATTCCGAAAGATGTAAGTAAAGTTAGTCTTGCTCTTTGTGTTTCTTTTTAACTGACTATATAAGTAAATCATAACTTTGGGATGCTTTTTAAAAGTCCTTTAAAAAGTGCTTTTAAAATTACACAAGTATTTATAAATCACCAGAAGTCTTTCCTTTAGCATATTTGTTTTGTGAGCTTAGTGACTTACAGAACAATTGCATTAATTGTTAACAGTAGAGATAATCTGCATAGTTGCTTTTATGAAAACAAACAGCTGGTTCTTCCAACTTCATACCACTGTGATATCTGTAGCTGTTTTCTATAGAGCAAGTTGTAACAAAAGAAGTTAATGCTTTGTTTTCTCCCCTAGTTGGCTGGATCTATAATTGGAAAGGGAGGCCAGAGAATCAAACAAATACGTCATGAGTCAGGAGCTTCGATCAAAATTGATGAACCATTAGAAGGCTCAGAAGATCGGATAATAACTATTACGGGAACACAGGACCAGATACAAAATGCACAGTATTTACTGCAGAACAGGCAAGTTGAAGCTTAATGCTGTCCTTAGTGTCAATTTTAAACTGACTTTTTTCCCCTACTACATTCTAAAGCTCTTCTCTGTGATGTAGTTTCTAGAAGGCAGGTTTTAAGTTTGAACCTAACTTCTCCAGTTGTGGCATTTCTGCCTTGATTCTCCTCTGTTCTCCATTTTAACTAAAATGAAGACGCCCTCTAAACTAATCTTGCTGGAAGATGCCTTAATCAAACTGTCCTCTCATTTCTCTGGTGAAAACTGCTGCAAAAAACTACTTGTAATAAATTATATAGAGCCTGTAGAAAACATAGAAGATTTCAGTGGATGTTGGTCTAGTTCTGTGTGGAAGACTAGTGATTTTGTTGTTTTTAAATAACTAAACTGACAACAAATCACAGTCTGCCATATGGCACAGGCCATGCCTCTACAGACAAGTTGAAAACAATTGGTGCATTTCACACCTTGCTGGCATTACTTTTGTCTTTTCTGCTAAATAAGCAAATTAATTCTAAATTTGTCATTAATTTTGCATTATTAACATGTTTGTTATAGCTATCTTAATGCTTAGCTTGAATGCTTGGCTTCAGACTACTAATTTAAATGTGCTTAAAATCATCATAGATCTATTAATTATTAGCTGTTATCTTCTGAAACATTTATGAGTTTTTTTTTAATCTTTAAGAATGTCATTGTGAATATTGATGCAAGATGTATGGTCAATCATTCTAATACATGCTTTTTTCTTTTTCTTTTATAGTGTGAAGCAGTATGCAGATGTTGAAGGATTCTAATGCAAGATTATTTTTTCTTTTTTATAGTGTGAAGCAGTATTCTGGAAAGTTTTTCTAAGACTAGTGAAGAACTGAAGGAGTCCTGCATCCTTTTTTTTTTTATCTGCTTCTGTTTAAAAAGCCAACATTCCTCTGCTTCATAGGTGTTCCGCATTTGAGGTGTAGTGGAATCTTTGCTGTCCACCAGATGTAATGTTTTAGTTCCTTACAAATATTTGGGGGGAGGGAAAGGGCGCGTGAGACTAACATTGACATTTTGAAACAGCAGCAGAGAGAGTGGATTTTATTTTTGTTCATTGTTGGTGGTAAATTGTCATGTTTTCTGTAACTATTGTGAACACCTTGCTTTATGTACACTGTATTTTTTGAAGGGGGGGAGAATACTGGTAGTCCACGTGTCCCTGGCATCCTTTTAAGAGCAGTGTGCAGAATGTAATGCTCTTTTGTAAGAAACGTTAAATGATTTTTAAATAAATTTAGTGAACCTATTCTTGGTGGTCATTATTTTTAGATATATGCATAAGATAATATCTAAAATGGATAAACCCTTCCTCTCCCCCCTTCCTGCAAAAAGATGCATAAATGAAAGTTGCTGTTAAGCTTGCTCTTCTGCTTCTTTGATATAGATGGAGTTAAGTGTTCTTGGTAAATTAAAGAAACAGTGTGAAGACAATGGCTCAGCTTTGCTATCTGGGGAAAAAATGCAAAAATACTCATGCAGATGTTGTGTAAAATTTGACTTTTTCGCAAGTGTTTGGCCCTCTTTGCAGTACATATATATATTGGTGACAGTATATAAATAAAGTATTTAAAAACTTTGTGATGTCACTGAGTTACAGTGGTAAAGTACACCTAATTCTAGACAGCTTAATGCAAATTACACTGTTAGAGATGGCAGTTGGTGTACCATTAACGATTGATTTCTAGTTTTCAGAGCTTTCATTTGTATGCAGTAGAAGTTTTTATGAATTGGCAAATTGACAGCATCTTAACTCTGTAATTTGTTTTTCATTGTATACAGACTTAACCTTGTTTGGTTTCCTTAATGTATGTTGAATTCCATAGGAAATAACTGTGAGAAATTTAAAAAAAAAGGCAAAAAAAAAAAGCGCTAAAACTTCCTCTGGATATCTCATGTAATACCTTGGCATTTGTATTTATAGTTTATAAGTCTTAGTTTCACTTCCTCAATAAAAACGATTAAAAAACCGCACCAGACCTTGGCCGCTGAGGATGTGGAGGGGGAGGGTGTTCTGCGCGGGGGCTGCAGCCGTGTCGCCGTCTCGGCCGCTCGGCCTCGCTGCCGCGCGCCGGCCCCTGCCCGCAC
>VZSG01000934.1:0-11797 GCA_013398315.1 Nothoprocta pentlandii
GATCTTTAAAACCCGCTTGGATGCAGCCCTGTGCCACGTGCTCTAGGTGACCCTACGTGTGCAGGGGGGTTGGACTCGATGACCTCTGAGGTCCCTTCCAACCTTGGGCATTCTATGATTCTATGATTCTATGATTCTATGACTCAAGCAGGATTCCGGCATTTCGTCAGAAGAAACTCCTGCTCCACCAACACTGTCTGAGACACTAAGCAAAAATAAGCGCAGATTGAGTGTTTGCACAGCCCTACACTTCTCTTGGCATGACCCTTGCACTTTCACTTAGACTGCAAAACTTTGCTTCCACCTTCTGCTAACTCGATGCTAGCAATCACACATAATTCTAGCATTTTGTCAGAAAAACGGCTCGCTCCATCAAAACTCTCTCTGACCTGAACCAAAAAGTAAGTCCCAGATGAGTGTTGGTACAGCCCCACACTCCTCTTGGCATGTCCTTTACAGTTTCTCTTCAAGTGCACCTGTATACTTCCTCCTTGTCTAAAATTGATTATAACACTCATAAATCATTGTAGCATGGAGTCCCAAGAAACACTTGAGTCATAAAGGCTGTCTGTGACCCGAACCGAAAAGTAAGTGAAGGATGAGTGTGGGCACAGCCCCACACTTCTCTTGCCATGTCCTTTGCCGCTTCACTTCAAGTGCAACTCTGTGCTTCCTCCTTCTGCTAACTCTCCATGCTAGCACTCACACAGGATTCCAGCATTTCGTCAGAAGAAACGCTTGCGCCACCAACTCTGCCTGAGACATGAACCAAAAAGTAAGTGCAGGATGAGTGTTGGCACAGCCCCACACTTCTCTTGGTACGTCCTTTGCAGCTTCAATGCTGCATTCTTCCTCCATGATAGGAGGAATGACTGTGTTGTGACTCCAGCAAAAGGATGACACTTCTTCCTTTGGGAGCTGTGCAGGAGGAGCTAATGTACTCCTCTATGGCTCTGCACATGGACGTCTGTCAGTTGTATGAGCAGACAATAAGCAGTGATGATGCATTTTCTTGAGAGCGAGGAAGGAGTAAGTATGTGCCTGTGTGCTCTGGAGCTGCAGGCAATCTCTTCAGTGTGAGCAGAGCAGAAGAAGCGAAGGTGCACTAAGTGTTCTTTGGAGTAGGAGCGAATGTCAGTCTCTTGTGCTCTGTTGTGCCAAAAGACGCCGGGAGCGAACATCCACCTGCAGCACAGTGTGCAAGGAGGGAATGTGCGCCCAGTATGTTCTGGAGGTGAGGTGAGTGTGGCTTGTGTGGACAGATGAGAATTAGTGAAGCAAGACACTGAGGCCACTGGAGAAGGAGCAATGCTGTTCCTTGTGTTCTGTGGAGATGGAGCAAGAGCCTCCTGAGTGAGCACAGTGTAAAGAAAGGAAATCTGCCTCGTGCCCTTTGAAACAGTAGGGAACGTGTGCCTTGTGCTCTGAAGAAGCAGCGAACATATGAGATGCACGAAGAGCAGACGAGGCAATGTGTGTGTGCTGGCCTTTCGAGAAGGAGAGAAGGTGTGCGACATCTACTGTGAAGATAGGAAGAAACTCTTTTGTGCAGAGGAGAGTTAGCGAGCGACTGAATTGAGCACAAGCGAGAACGTGTGTATGCCGAATCTCTTTCAGAAAACAAGCGATAGTGTGCCATGACCCAGCCACCCCAATGCAGGCCAGACTCAAAAACATGCCCTAGGATGAGTGTTCGCACAGCCTCACACTTCGCTAGGCATGTCCTTTGCAGCCTCACTGCAAGTGCGGCTCTGCGCTTCTTTCTTCTCGTAAATCTAGCCTAGCTCCAATTTGCAAGTGGAGCATTTCCTAAGAAGAATGCCTCTCAGCACCAACCCACGTTCTCACCCCAAAGCACAGAGGAGGTGAACAATGAGTGTTGGCACAGCCTCACACGTCCTTACGCATGCTCTTTGCAGCCTCACAACAACTATGCCTCTATGCTCATTCCTTTTCCTCATTCAAACACGCAGCAAAACCCTTTGCAAACTCCAGCAAACAGTCACCTACACACCCTGACCCAGACACCCCAATGCAGGCCACACTCAAAAACATGCCCAAGGATGAGTGTTCGCACAGCCCCACACTTCCCTAGGCATGTCCTTTTCAGTCTCACTCCACGTGCGCCTCTGCACTTTTCCTCCTCCTAACTCTTCACTGCCACTCAGGCATCACCCAGAGGCAAAGCCTCGTAGCAACAACTCCATTCCGGCCTTCAACCGGTGTCAGAGGTGTCAACTTCAAGGTGTCAGAGCATGAGTCTTGCCACAGTGCAGCACTTCCCTAGGCATGTCCTTTGCAGCCTCACTCCAAGCGGGGCTCTGCACTTCCTCCCTCTCCTAACTTTATCCCTCCACCAATTCACAAGTGAAACATTTGGCCAAACAAATGTTTCTCAGCCCCAATCCATGTTCTGACCCCAAACACAAAGGAGGCGAACCATGAGTCTTAGCATAGCTTCACACATCCTTATGCATGGCCTTTGTAGTCTGACAGCAACTATGCCTCTACGTTCCTTTCTTCTCCTCATTTGAACACGGAGCAAAACTGTTCTTAAACCCCAGCAAACAGTCAACTTCATACCAATGTCCATCCTCTCCAATGCAGACTAGACCCAAAAACATGCCCAAAGATGAGTGTTGGCATAGCCTCACATGTCCTTATGCATGCCCTTTGCAGCCTGACAACAACTATGCCTCTATGTGCCTTCCTTCTCCTCATTCAAACACGAAGCAAAACCGTTCACAAAACCCAGCAAACAGTCAACTTCATACCAATGTCCATCCACCCCAATAAAGACTAGACCCAAAAACATGCCCAAGGATGAGTGTTGGCACAGCCACACACTTCCCCTGGCATGTGCTTTGCAGCCTCCCTCCAAGGGTGCACCTGTACTTCTTCCCTCTCCTACCCCTTCACCACCACTCAGGCATCACGTAGAGCCACAGCATCCTATCACCCACGCCATTTGTACGTTCAACTTGAATGGTGTCAGGACATGAGGTTTGGCCGAGACTCACACTTCCCTAGGCATGTGCTTTGCAGCCTCATGCCAAATGGGGTTCTGCACTTCTTCCCTCTCCTAACTCTAGCCTAGTAGGTATTCACATGTGGAACATTTCATGAAGCAAATGCCTCTCATAACCCAAACAAGTAGTTGATCCTAAACTGAAAGTAGACATACAATGAGTCTTGGCACAGTCTCGCTTCTTCTTACGCATACCCTTTGCATCCTGACTCCTAGTATTCCTCTACCCTTCCTCCTCCCCCTCAATCTACCCCTAAGCACAACTGTTTCCAAAATCCAGCAAAGAATCAAGGACACACCAACCACGATGTACCCCAATGTTTGCCATACCCAAGAAGCTACTCAAGGATGAGTGTTGGTACAGCCACACATTCTTCTGGCATGCCCTTTGCAGCCTCACTCAAAGGACTCAGCAGAGCTACTTCCCTCTTCTACCTCTATTAAGAGATCCTCTCCTAACTCCATTTCTGTCTTGAGCCTGAAAGATATTAGTGCATGAGTTTTTGCACAGTGCTGCACTTCCCCAAGCATGTCCTGTGCAGCCTCACTCCAAGAGGGTGTTTGCATTTCCTCCCTCTCTTTGCTTAACTCAGTCACCAATTTACAATTGGATCATTTGTCAAGCAAAAGCTTCTCCACATGCAATGCAGTATTGGGTCCCAAACAGAAAGTAGGCAAACCATGATTCTTGGCATAGTCTTGCACTTCGTTACACATGCCCTTTTCAGTCTGTCTCCAAGTATGCATTTACTCTTCCTCCTTCTCCTCATTCAATCTCTAAGCCAAACCCTTCCCCAACCCCAGTAAACAGTCAACGACCCACTAACCACCAGACACCCCAGTGTGGGCCAGACCCAAAAAGTTGCCCAGGGCTGAGTGTTTTCACAGCTCCACACATTCTTTCCCATGCCCTTTGCAGCCTCCAGATTGGGGCCTGCACTTTCTCCCCTAACTCCATCCTATCACCTATCCTAAAATGCAGCATTACATCAGGCTAACGCGGCCTTCAACCCTATTTCTGACACCAAGTCAAAGGTTCATTAAGAATGAGTCTTGGCACAGCCTCCCACTTTTCTTCGCCTGACCTTTACAGCCTAGATCTATGCAGGCCTCTGTGCTTCCTCCCTCTCCTAATGCTTCCCTAAGCAAACACTCCCCAAACCACAGCATAGAATCTGCTACGCACCAAACAACACTTCCTCCAAGGCGGCCAGATTCAGAATGTCACCCAGGGATGAGTGTTGGCACAGCCCCGCACCTCCTTGTGCATGTCCTTTGCAACCTGACTCTAAGTAGACATCTACACTTCCTCCTCCTCCTGATTCTTTCTCGCCAAACTAGCATCACATAGAGCCAAGGTCCCATATCATCCACTCCACTTCCAGCTGTAGCCAGAGAGGTGTCATGGAATGAATCTTGGCCTAGCCCCCCTCTTCCTTAAGCATGTCCTTTTCAGCCTCACTCCAAATGGGGCCCTGCACTTCCTCCCTCTACTAACTCCATCCTATAACTCTTCCTGAACTCTAGCATTACATCAAAGAAATGCCTCCCAGCAGCATTCTTGTTTCTGAACCCTACCAGAAACTAGGTGAAGAACGAGTCTTGGTGCAGCCTCGTATAACTTTTTGTATGCCTTTTGCAGTCTCACTTCAAGAGGGCCTCTGCATTTCCTTTGTCACCTAAACCTCAGCTTAACACTGCACACTAGTACAAGCATGACAATGAATAGTATTATACAGCAGGAAACATCACTACATGTGAGTATGTAAACATGCACTCATGCTCACCTGCACACACCTTGGCACCACCTAGCACAGACTTGAAGAACAGGACACATGCAACCAGCACGACACTTGGTCTGGAAAGAGCATGCTGAAATAAGTGTGGCTGTGTGCCAAGACTCATCCTAGTGCAATTTCTGTGTCTGGCTCACTTCTGAGTGAGTGTTAGTAGGTATGTCACAGACCGTACACTAGGGTCCAGGGGAGGTTGTTTAGACTTTGTTTTGGGAGAGGGAGAGAGCAGAGTCCCACTTGGAGTGAGGCTGCAATAGTTATGCAAAGGGAGGTACAGGGCTGTGCCAAGACCTGCACTCATTCCTGGACTCCTTTCATGTTAAAGTTGGAATTGGGTTTGGTGATTGGAGGGCCTCACTCCCTCGGACACTAGATGGCGGTACAGGATTAAGACAGGGAACAAGTGTAGTTGTAAAATCAGAGTGAGGCTGCAAAGGGCATGCCAAAGGAAGTGCATGGCTGTGCCAAGACTCCTCTGCGGGCACCTTTCAGGTCCAAGCTAGAAATAGGGTGAGTCATATAAGGCCTTGACTATACTTGATATTAAGGTGTCAGTAAAATCTTAGGGGAGGAAAGAAGTATAGATCCCTACTTGGAGTAAGGATGTAAAAGGCATGCCAAAGGAAGTGTGGGATACTGCCAAGAATCATCACTGGCCAAGTTTCTGGCAGTTGCCCAGATTGGCATTGGTTGTGGTTGGTGTGTCTCTCTCACTATGCTATTTTTTGGGGACGGCTTTAAGACATGGAGGAGGTGTAGAGCTGCACTTGAACTGCGAGTGCAGGGGCATACTCAGGGAAGTACGGGGCTCTGAAAAATCTCCCTGCAAAGAGGGAGCTTCAAACTGGAAAAGAAGCGTGTGATATGACTCCTTTACTGTACATGACACTAGGCTGTTGGTAATGGTCTAAAAGAGAAAGGAAGCAAAGATCAGCCAGTGGGGTGTGACTTTAAAGTGCAGGGCAGGGCAAAGACTCATCCTTGGTCGAGGATCTGGATCTGGAATGCACTGGGGTGGGTAGAGGTTGGTGTATAGCTGACAGTCAGGGAAAGGGTTTTTATTTAGGGTTAACTTTGGGAGGGGAGGGAAGCATAGAGCCCCATTTGGAGTGAGACTGCAAGGGGCATGTCAAAAGAAGTGTGAGGCAGTGCCAAGATTCATCCTTCACCTACTTTCAGCTTGGAGTAAGAAACATGTTTGCTGGTGGGAGGATTTGTTGTAGGACAGATTTAGGAGAGGGAGGAAGCTTAGAGCCCGGCTAGGAGTGAGACTGCAAAAGGCATAGCAAGGGAAGACTGAGCCTGTGCCAAGACTCATTCCCTGACGTTTTTCCAGTTACAGTTCCAGTCAGAAATGGGGTGGGTGATATGAGGCATTGGCTATACATAGAATCCTTAAGGTTGGAAGGGACCTCTAGAGATCATCTAGTCCAACCGTCTGCACATGCAGGGTCACCTAGAGCATGTGGCAAAGGACTGCGTCCAAGCTGGTTTTGAAGATCTCTAGAGAAGGAGACTCCACAAACTCTCTAGACAGCCTGTTCCAGGGTTCTGTCATCCTTAGTGTTAAGACATTTTTCCTTAAGTTTCTGTGGAACTTTTGGTGCTTCAGTCTGTGGCTGTTTCCTAGTTCTATCAGTGGCCACCACTGAGAAGAGACAGTCCCATCCTCCTCACTCCCTCCCTTGAGATATTTATAGATACTGATCAGATCCCCCCCACTGTTCTCTTCTTACAAGGCCCAGTTCTCCCATCCTTTCCTCATAGGGCAGATACTCCAGGCCCCCTCGTAGCCCTGCGCTGGACTTTCTACAGCAGCTCCACATCCCTCGTGTCCTGGGGAGCCCAGAACTGGACACAGTACTCCAGACGTGGCCTCACCAGGGCTGTGTATAGGGGGACGATCACCTCTCTTGACCTGCTGGAGACGCTCTTCTTAATGCACCCCAGGATGCCACTGGCCATCTTGGCTATGAGGGCACTGCTGCCTTATGGTCAACTTGTCGTACACCATGACACCCAGATCACTCTCTGCGGAGCTGCTCTCCAGAAGGTCAGTCCCCAGCCTGTACTGGTGTCTGGAGTTATTCCCCCCAAGTGCAGGACTTGCCCTTGAACTTCACAGAATCACAGAATCTTCAAGGTTGGAAGGGACCTCTAGAGATCATCTAGTCCAACCTTCCAGCTCAAGCAGGCACACCTAGAGCATGTGGCACAGGGTGGCATCCAGGCAGGTTTTGAAGACCTCCGGAGAAGGAGACTCCACAACCTCCCTGGGCAGCCTGTTCCACTGCTCTGTTACCCTCACAGTGAAGAAGTTCTTCCTCACCTGGAGATGGAACTTCCTGTGTTTCAGCTTATGCCCATTTCCCCTTGTCCTATCGCTGGCCACCAATGAGAAGAGCTTGTCCCCTTCTTCCCTGAATTCTCCCTTCATGAACTTATCCATGTTAATCATATCCCCTCTCAGCCTTCTCCAGAGGAGAGAGGCCCAACTCAGTATCTCCTCATACAAGAGATGTTCCATTCCCTTAATCATCTTAGTTGCTCTCCACTGGACCCTCTATAGGGGCTCCACATCCCTCTTAGACTGGGGAGCCCAGAACTGCACACAGTACTCCAGGTGTCATCTCACCAGAGCTGAGTAGAGGGGCAAAATCACCTCCCTTGACCTGCTGGCATCATCTTCCTGATGCAGGCTGGGATCCCATTGGCCATGAACGTCATGAGGTTTCTCTCCATCCAGTTGTCCAGGTTTGTCACGGAACATGTCGGGGTGTGGGGGGGTGAGTGACAAAATGCACTTCACTTGTATGAAAGAAAAAATAATAGTATTTATTAATATGGACAACAATTTCACAAGATTCTATGGCAAGGTCGCTTATTTTTTACTGCATGGAGGTTTAAGATAATACACAATTATCTTGGATACTCTCCCGTTGAGTCACGAGATTCAGATTGGACCCCCTTGCTTTCCAAACTCCTTCTGAGAGAAGCCTCTGGGGGAGGCTGGATCCAATCCTAGTCCCAGACCTGGTCAACGGTTTATGACTAAGGGATTTTTGTGTGCAGTTACAAAGTAAAGTTCAAATAGAGCGTGCTGTATTCACTTACCACAAATCTGTTGTGGAGATGGATCTCTGGCCCTAGGAGCCCTGCGGGCTTTCGTGCGGCCTCTCCAGACTTCCATACACAGCTGGCCCCAGGGGCCCTGAGGGCTTTCATGCTGCCATCCCGGGTCTCCGTGCGCAGGTGTCCCCGGGGTCCCTGTTTTCATTCATGCGGTCTCTCCCGGCCTCTGTGCGCACGTGGACCTGGGAGCCCTGTGGGCTTTTGTGCGGCCTCCTCGCACCCCCATGCACAGCTGGCCCCATAAGTACCTGTGGGCGTTCGTGCGGCCTCCCTGGGCTTTTGTGCACAGCTGCACCCGGGAGCCCTGCAGGTATTCATGCAGCCTCCATGGGCCTCGTGTGCACGTGGCTCCGGGGGCCCCGTGGGCTTTCATGCGGCCTCCCAGGGCCTCCGTGCATAGCTGGCCTCGCAGGGCCCTGTGGACTTTCACACGGCCTCCCCAGGCCTCTGTGCGCAGCTGGACCCGCGGTCCCTGTGGGCTTTTGTGCGCAGCTCGACCCCAGGGCCCTGCGGGCTTTCATGCGGCCTCCCTGGGCCTCCGTGTGCAATTGGCCCTGGGGAACCTGTGGGCTTTTGTGCAGACTTGTGAGTCCAAGCACACTCAGAGGCCCAGCGAGGCCGCACGAAGCGTCGCAGTGCCAGCTGTTTCCCACGCTGTTCAACTGTCTCGGTGACGAGGCACCACGCACTTCCTTCTCACTCCATTCCCGGTTCTCCTGGGTGACACTGTCACATTTGGACTTCGGGAGCCTCCTCAATCGCTTTTCCCCTGTTTGGGCACCTTGTGCAGTGTAAGGACCCTTTCCTTATCTGCTGACCAGCTCATTCCCTTCTGCTCTCCTCAAGGCGGCCTTCTACATCTGCCCCCTTTTTAGTTGACTGTTAATCAGCATCTCACGCATATGGGGTGCCCACGGGGTCAAATTTTCTTATGGTTATTCTCTTTTTTTCTGTAAGTAGCACTCTTTTTCTTTCACAACTATAGCAGCGGGTAATGTGCCTCGTGTTTGGTCTTGCTGTTCTGTGTCTCTGCACCCAGGTGTCACCTCTCATCTTTGGCTTGCAGGCAGCACCCTTTGCCCTGTGTTCACCCTGCCACGGCTTGTGGAAGAGCATGCTGGTCCCCACACAAACCCGAGTCCTGAGGAAGCCAGGATGCCGCTTGCCTCCACTCAAAGCAGGGCTGTGAGGCAGGAGGCCATCAAATGTGGCTTTGCCTGTGCCAGGCGAGCTGCAGGTGGCCTGGTGGGGCCACGGGTTCTCACAGCAGCCTACCCCACACCTTGCTTCCCCACCACTGCTACAGGTTGAGCAGGCAACAGCCATTGCTAAGACATGTAGTGACACTCAACTGGAGTCCATCTAGGTACTGGGTACCTGGGTGCTCTGGTGGGCTTAGGAGACAGCATTAAGTTGCAGAAAGCATCATGCAGCAAAGAGTGCTCCCAGCTCTGCTTTTGCAAGGCCTTCAGCTAGTCAGTCACCCACCCAAGCTGGGCAGTGGGCTCCCAACTGGAGATGCCGTGAGCTGCCATATACAGCTTTGAGATTTGTCCTGTGGCAGAAATACTATGGAGTTTGGAAGCAGGGGACGAGGAAGAAGGAAAGCACCAAGATCTGTTCTGCTATGCTTTTTCCACACCTCCCATTCTTCCCTCTGATGCATGTCCGCTCCTGCATCCTCGCTGCAGCCACAGTCTCTCCTTCCAGCTCCCCACTCCACAATGAAAGAGCACAAGAACAAAAGAACAACTATTTTTTTCTTCTGTACACAAATATATACAGGGTATTACATACATCTCTACACAGACAGTGCCAGTCAGAGCACAGGCCTCCATGGGCAGAGCCCAACCACTGCCCCGACAGCCACAGGCACAGCCCTGGTGCCACAAGCTCCTGTGCAGAGATCGGAGCCAGCCTGCAACGGGGAAGAAAGCTGCTAAATGGGGGCAGGAATATGGAAGCAGGATCAACGTCCAGAGTCACTCCAGCAAGGCCTCCGTGCGCACTGGGCCCCAAGGCACCTCCGGACATTCGTGCGGCCTCCCCAGCTATCTGTGCGCACACTGCAGTGGGGAAACCCTTGGCTTTTGTGCGGCCTCCTTCAGCCTCTGTGTATACATTGCCTGGGGAGCCCTCTGCACATCCATGCACCCGTGAGCCCTCAATGACTCCAGAGTTTTGTGCGGGAATGGTGCAGCTCTGTGTACACTGTGCTCCCAGCGCCCTACATCTGAAGGCCAGCCTCCAGGTGAGCAGCATGTAATGAGTTTATCGGAAGTATACAAAATTTGGCATTCGTTAAGAAAGGCCCCCAAGGGGGAACACAGAGGTTTAGGAGGCTCCCGACGTCTGAATTCTGCAGGGCCGTGCCTGGCTACACCAGGATTGCAGTAAGCAGAAATTCCATGTGCTCCTCGCCTGGAAAGGTAGGCAGCTTCTGGGGAAAAAAAAAAGAAAAAAAAAGAAAAAAAAAAAGGCAGCCTGGAGGGAATGAGCTGGTCAGCAGACAAGGAAAGGGTCCTTACACTGCACAAGGTGCCCAAACAGGGAAAAAGTGATTGAGGAGGCTCCTGAAGTCCAAACACAGTAGTGTCATTCAGCAGAACTGGGAATGGAGTCAGCAGGAAGTGCGCGGTGCCTCATCACCGAGACAGGGGAGCAGCGTGGGAAGCAGCGGGCACTGCGACCCTTCGTGCGGCCCCCCCGGACCTCTGTGTGCACCTGGCCCCGCAAGGCCGCACAAAAGCCTGCATCACCCCCAGGAAACAGTGTGCCTCGAGGCCCCGTTTGTCCCATAGAGGGCCGTTATGAGTCCCCCCAGTGTGATGTCCTTGGAGGCCCTCAGGGCTACACCAGGCTCTTGGTCTGCAGGGTCCTCCTCGGTCCTCACGCAGACACCCTGGGGGCTGCAGCCATTGCACACTGGAATTCCTCCTCGCCATGCTCACCGGGGCTCCAGGGCTCCGCCCCGAGGCGCACGGGCACTGCCAGCCCCCATACGCACGGGCTGCCCCGCGGCCCGCGGCGCTCCCCACGCCCC
Organism: Nothoprocta pentlandii; assembly: GCA_013398315.1. Classification (NCBI taxonomy): domain Eukaryota; kingdom Metazoa; phylum Chordata; class Aves; order Tinamiformes; family Tinamidae; genus Nothoprocta; species Nothoprocta pentlandii. The sequence goes on from VZSG01000934.1 coordinate 11,000, forward strand.
GTGCGCACGCGGGTGCCGCTGGGCTGCGCCGAGGCCCCCGGGGCCCGCCGGTCTCGTCGCACCGGAGCCCCGGGCGCCCCTTGCACGGCACGGCCCGGCCCATCCCGCGCCGCGCGCGCTTCATCCAACCGCAGTTCCCCCCCGCCGCCCGTGATGGTTTAACCCGCGCCCCTCCCACCGCGGCCGTTTTCCCGCCTCCGCTCTGGGCTCTCCCCGACCCCTCCCGAGGGTTTCACCATCTCTCTGCCCGTGCTGGGGGTGTCACGGTGCGCGCCTCCGTCCACAGCGCCAAGGGTTTGTCCCCTTCCGCAGTGCGACGTTTACCCCGTCCGCCCATCGCCCTGCTCTCCCGGGCGGCTGTCCCTTGTCTCGGGGAGGCGGTTCCGCCGCACAGCCCATTTGAGGGCCCTTCTGCTCTCCTTCAGTGCGAATGTTTCGCTTCGCGCTCCCCCCGCCCCTCACGGAAATGGTTTATTCCCTCCTACCTCTCATACAGTCCTTCCAAACCCCGCTCTCCCTCCCATTCGTCCCGCCCTTACCTGTCGCGTCACGCCACCAGCCCGCTCGTGATTGGTCGATCCGCAGCGCCCGGAGCGGCGTGGCCAATGGCGGCGCTTTCCCCGTCCGCATCCAAGATGGCGCCGCCGGGGTCTTCGGGAGGGTGGCGGTGAGGCGGCCCAGCGGGGGGGCGCCGCCTTCCTCCGCGCTCTCTTTCTCGCAGGCAAGGCAAGGCAAGGCAAGGGAAGGAAGGGGGGGAGCCCAAACCCGCAGCCTGGGTGCAAAACGGGTCAGGGAGGG
>VZSG01000934.1:11805-38838 GCA_013398315.1 Nothoprocta pentlandii
GCCGAGAGCGGCCGCCAGTTCTGGAAGCGGAGCTCCAAGCTGCCGGGCAGGTGAGCCCGGGTGGGGGCGGCCCCGCCCCGCAGGCCTCGGTGGCTGCGGGGGGGCCGCGTCCGTGTCCCGGCTGCGGGACAGGTGGCTTCGCCTGGAGGGTGCTCGTAAAGGGGGCATGGAGCAGCCCCTTCGGTTTTGGAGCCGGGCAGTGGGGCTGGCCATGGGGCAGGGGGCCGCATTGGGTGCGGGGCGCCAGGGCATCCCTCTCCCCGGCTGTGGGGCAGCAATGGCGTCGAGGGACCTTCAGCAGCCCCTCGCCCTGAGAATGCCCGGGGCAGCCCCTGCTGTGGGGCAGGGGAGTCCACTGCCCCCTGCCATGGCTGTGGGTCATTGTGGGATCCCCACCTGCCCCGTGCCGGGTGTCCCGGCCTCACGAGGCTCCCCCGGCAGCAGTGGCGCTGCAGCTGAACCATGCTCGTCTCTGCAGACATCCTGGAGCCTCCATCCTTCCCGGAGCCCTTGGGGGTGTCACCTGGGACAGCAGCTCCCGTGTCCCAGACAGGTGCTCCCTGCTTCCCTCTCCCCCATGGGTTGCTGCTCCTGGTGCACCTCTGTTCCATACTCTGCTCATTTTGAGGGTGCCCGGGACATACAGGCTTGGGGTACATGCCTGCATGCACCTCCCTGCTTGTTTTCCTCTGGGTGTGGTATCTGCGTTCAGCTGGGGACAGGAGAGGGAACCGAGTAAAATATCTCGTTTAAAGCAGAATCTAGGAAGAAGGGGGTGGAGATGCTGAGGTAGATGCTTCCTACGTGGTCCCAGGAGCAAGGTTTCCCCATGTAGAAGAGAGGATGGGGAGAGGACACCCACCGCTCCGAGGAGGCTTTCACGTGCTGAGTTTCATTCTGGTGATGCTTGGGCTTTCTCCTGTGCTCACACTTCTGCTTGCCTTATCCGAACCCTGCTGCCCTCCCCTGATGTGTAGCCTGGAATGTTTAGTTGGCTCTAAATCCTGCTGGACCTGTTAATTCTTTCTAATGTGCTTTCACTCTTAGTTGTCGCCGCTCCAGCTCCCGCGGGTTGACAGGCTGGGTGCAGATCTGTGGCAAGCAATAAGCGTTAACATGTTCTTTTCTTCATGCGAGAAGAAAATGCTGGGTTCTCGGCAGATCTTTCCCACCCTTCTCGGAGGGATCCCACTGCTCTGCTTGTGGGCAGTCTCTACAACAGCGTCTCTCTTCTCTAGCCCATGACTTTGGCCTTCAGCTTGGAACACTGTGACTCGGTGAACCGGTTTGGGAGGCAGTCAGTCATGCCCAGACAGTGAGCAACAACGTTAGATGTTGGGCCAAGTTCTTTTCTGCTCCTGGAAGGCCAATTTGCAACTATCCTTCTGTCCGCTGGGGCCAGGCCGGCGGGGTGCCACCTTCAAACGTCCCGCGTACCAGTCCCTCTTGGGGGACAGTTCCTAGCAGGGATATCGAGGACCGCATTCCTGATGGAGAATGCGACCACCCAGGGTGGACGCGGCACACGCTGTGTCCATGGTCACTGCATGTGATGTTCCCCTTCCAGTTTTTGGTCTGAACTTTGAGAGATCTTTCCCTACAGATTCTTGGCTGCTTGAGTTCTTCACCATGACGAGCTGGCAGAGGACAGCTTTGTAAAGACTTGGAATCAGCATTAGGTTCCTGTTCTGTGATATTTTGTGGAACTTTTTTGCTTAGTTTATTAGCTTTTACCTCATACTTTTCCTCTGTAGATTTAGTGTTTTGGCACTACTAGTACGTGCTATTTTGTGTTGCTGTCTCATGTTCTTACAGAGGGAATTCTCACTCCAGTGAATTTTGGGAGTGCTTTGCCAGGCTGGCTCAGCATGTTATCCTGTGTGGTGCATTCTGATCATTCCCACGATGAGAGATGGGCAGCAAGATACCAGGGCGTCTTGTTTTAGAAGGGGAAATGTAGATTCTGCTCTCTCTATCTACAAATAAAATATGTTCAGCCTCTGAAATGGCACCAAGGCTTCACGGACCTGCCTTCAGCTGCAGTGTCGATAATCTGTCGCCTCACTGGCATCAGCTGGATCTCTAGGTGTTTCCCAGCTGTGCCGAGCCGTGGCCAGGCTCCATCCGGAGGATGAGTCCCATGAGGAGCTGTCCCATGTGTGCTAGGGCCCTTGTGCTGCACACGGGGCTGGATTGCGAGGCAGGAGATCGGGAGGACTTGAGATCCCAGCACGGATTTAGCGTGGGGAAGTTGTGGATAGTTAGGAAAATGGAGCTAATAAGCTCCTCAGCTCCTTTCCAAGTAGAGCTGGTGATGAGCCCTAATAGCTCCTCTTCCAAGAGATGCTCCGCTTGGAGCCCAGAGGCCTCTGTGGCCTGCAGCTTCAGTCCTGCTCCTTGGGACGGACACTGGGGTGCTGGGATGTAGTGACTCATTCGGGCCAAGTTGGAAGGAGCTGATAAAGCTGCTGTTCGAGCTGTGAACCAGTGCGGAGCCTGGGCTGCTGCAGCGTTGGGCTCAAGTGTCCAGTGCCCCTGGCTGCAGCCCTTTCCCATGGGCTCAGCAGGGGAGATCCGCACGCCAGGGAGGCCCTTTCGTGGAAAAGAGAACGGACTTTCAGGCCAGAAGTCCAGGGAAATGGAGGCTGTGGTTACGCGGCGAATCAGCAGTGCAGCGGAGAACAGATCTCTGCTCCTTGCTCAGCGGGGCTGGCAGAGCCAAGTGCTTCCAAAAGGTCTCTCTCCTCTGCTGCAAAGAACTGCAAACTCGCTTCAGCTGGGGCTAACCCAATCTGCTTCTGACCTAAGGCTTTGCAGTCAGAACTTCACTGAAGTTGCTTTTGACTGGACATGTGACCCCAGCCTAGGCAGGAGGCTTCATGGGTTCTCTGTGGCTTTTGGCACTTGTTTTCTCTTTATTTTTTTCCCTTCCTGTAGCATTCAGCCTGTCTATGGAGCACAGCATCCCCCGCTGGACCCTCGGCTCACCAAGAGGTAAGTTTAACTCATGTCCTACAGACACAGACCCCTTTGGAGGGATTGGGCTCAGTCCTGCAGGACCTGAGGATCTCCAACATGCCCTGGCCTTGTATCCCACCGTGCCCAGGCCAGGCTACACTTGCGTTTCCAGAGCAGACTCCAGAGGTGGTTTTTGACGTGGCTCCCTGCGTGCAGCGCCCACCCTTGGCCTGCAGCATCCAGGCTGTGCATGCCCTGTGTAGCAGGGGTAGCTTTCCACCAGCACCCTTGATAGCCAGGATTCTGTATCAGACACATCTAAGGAGTCGGGAATGTTCATCAGCAGAGATGTCTGGGCCTTTTGCTGCTGTCAGAGGGGGGAATTAAGGGAAAGAGGGAGCCTGAGCTGCCTGGCAGCCCTGTGGCTCTGCAGGAACAGGCAGAGCTGATCTCCTGGGCTGCCTCCTTCTCCTGATCTCGTGATGTGTGGGGGTGAAGGCTCCTGCTCCGCTGCCAAGCTTCAGCTGCTGGACTTTGGCTCCTGCAGCTTAAGGGTAAACGCAGAGGCTCCTCCTGTGCCCGGGAACAGAGAGAGGCCAGTGCCCATGTGCTGAGAGCAATTGCAGCTGCGTCTGCAAGTGCCACTCGGCTCTCCCGCTGCTCTGTTATGCCTCTCCCCAGGTTGCAGGGGTGTTTTGGGTTAATCTGTCTGTTTTCTGTGACAGGGGCAGAGGTGGAGCTGGAGATGTGGTGCATGTCTCTCACCCTTCTGGGCTCGCATACCTGGCATCTCTCCAGCTCTTTGCTGGCCTCCCATGTCCAGAGATGCTAGTGGCTCTGCCTCCTGAGAGCAAGCAGCCTGCAGAGACTTAGCACATTTCTTGTGTTTTGCAAGAGAGGCCTGGCAATTGGAGAAGAGACAGGCTAGTGGACTGGAACTAGCGTGTTGGGAGGGGAAGAAAATGGGCTTGGCTGATACTGGGACTCTGATACCATTTCTTTCTGGCTTCTAGTTTCATCAAGGACCGCTCCAAGGCCAGCGCCTTGCCTATGAAAAGCAAGAAGGCCTCCAGCTTTCACGAGTTTGCCCGCAACACCAGTGACGCCTGGGACATCGGCGATGATGAAGATGAGGACTTCTCTTCCTCCTCTTCCCAACCGCTGAACTCCAAAGTGGCCAAGGCTACGGCAGCCCAGGTGCTGGAGAACCACAGTAAGCTGAGAGCGAAACCCGAGCGAGCCCAGTCTGCCCTCAGTGACATGCCCACCAACTGCAAGGTCATCAAATCCAGCAGCGAGGCCCAGCTCTCCAGGACATCTGGTAAGAGCTGGTTTTAGGCCCAGTTCCTCCTAACTGACTGTTGAACCTAATCTCTTGCAGCTGCCTCAGTGTTATGAGTAAGAGGCCACAGTGCAACCCGTACACCTGAGAGGGTCTTGCACTCTCTGTGCTTCAAGGAGCGCTGTTGGAGGGTCAGGTTCGCTCACCCTCCAGTGCTTTCTTTTATTTCACAGAATCACAGAACATTCACAGAATCACAGAGTCTTCAAGGTGGGAAAGGAACCTCTAGAGATCATCTAGTCCGGCCTTCCTGCTCAAGCAGGCACACCTAGAGCATGTGGCACAGGGTGGCATCCAGGCGGGTTTTGAAGAACTCCAGAGAAGGAGACTCCACAACCCCCTGGGCAGCCTGTTCCACTGCTCTGTCACCCTCACAGTGAAGAAGTTCCTCCTCACCTGGAGATGGAACTTCCTGTGTTTCAGCTTATGCCCATTTCCCCTTGCCCTATCACTGGCCACCAATGAGAAGAGCTTGTCCCCTTCTTCCCTGCATTCTCCCCTCATGAACTTATCCATGTTAATCATATCCCCTCTCAGCCTTCTCTTCTCCAGAGAAAACAGGCCGAACTCACTCAGTCTCTCCTCATACGAGAGATGTTCCATTCCCTTAATCATCTTAGTTGCTCTCCACTGGACCCTCTCCAGGAGCTCCACATCCCTCTTATACTGGGGAGCCCAGAACTGCACACAGTACTCCAGGTGTTGTCTCACCAGAGCTGAGTAGAGGGGTAAAATCACCTCCCTTGACCTGCTGGCAACATCTTCCTGATGCAGGCAGGGATCCCATTGGCCTTCTTGGCCACGAGAGCACACTGCTGCCTCATGGTTAACTTGGTGTCAGCCAGGACTCCCAGGTCTCTGTGGAGCTGCTTTGCAGCAGGTCGAGCCCTAATCTGTACTGGTGCCTGGGGTTATTCCTCCTCAGGTGCAGGACCCTACACTTGTCCTTGTTGAACCTCATGAGGTTCCTCTCTGCCCAACTCACCGGCCTGTCCAGATCCGTCTGGATGGCAGCACAGCCCTCCGGAGTGTTGGCCACTCCACCTAGCTTGGTGTCATCCGCAAACTTGCTCAGGGTGCACTCTCTGCCCTCGTCCACGTCATTGATGAACGATTTGAGGGGGTGTCCCCTGCTGGGATTAAGCTGGCAGGTCCTGCTGCCAACAGGTGACATTGATGGCCACGTCACCGCCTCTGTGCACTGGCAATAGCTTGATCACTGTTTAGAGGGGAGACAAGCAGGGCAGATCTGAAGGTCAATTCCTTTGGGATTCCCTTGCACTCCTTGTGCCTCTGTCTCGTTATCCTGTCACAAACCTTCTGAGACCTGATGGAGGAAGTTGGATCTGTGGGCAGCCAGGTGCCTGGAGATGGGAAGAAGGGATGAGTGTTGGAAGGAGTTGGGGGGAAGTGATGGAAGAGCAATGATAGATGCCTCTGAACCAGTTTGAAGTGCTGAGCTGGTAATGGGCCAGTGATGTCCTGTAGGGAAGAGACAGGTGAAATCTGCAGTGTCAAATCTCTGATGGTGTCTGGTGAGGCTGGAGAGGGGCTGCCTATGTCACTCTGTTGTCTGCTCCTCACAGAAGATGCCCGCATGCGGACCCCCCTGCCGAAGCAGCAGTCCCTTCCCCTTCGGCCTGTCATTCCGCTTGTCGCCCGCATCTCTGACCAAAATGCTTCAGGTGCTCCCCCCATGACAGTGAGGGAGAAAACACGCCTGGAGAAGTTTCGGCAGCTTCTTTCCAGCCACAACACGGACCTGGGTGAGTGCTGGTGCCCACAAGCAGAAAGCCATTGGGGACATGTTGTGCAGTGAAACCTGCTTTGATTTGCAGTCACAACTACTCCAAGGTGGAAAAAATCCCTGCTGCTCCAAGTGGGATTGTTCTGATAGCCTCTTCCAGTGGCAGAACTGGAAGTTTAGGGGCTGCCTGTCTTTCCCCATTGCTTAGATGAGGCTTGTGGCTGCTGTGGTTTGTTGGCCTCTACCCAAGGACTGAATTGCAACTGCAAGGGGCCTGGTGGGTCCTGGCCCCTGATGCCCCCACTTCTGAGTGGAAAGGGTCTCCTCGCCTTGCCCTAGACCCACATCCCTGGTCATTGCTAACATGGAGCCTTCCTGGAGGCTCAGTGTGTCCCAAGCCTGCAGGAGCAGACTGGCCTTTCCTCTCCTTCTAGGTGTAGTGGTGCCTGGACGTGCCTAGGATCTAATCCATTGCCACCACTGTCCGTTTGCAGATGAGCTGAGGAAATGCAGCTGGCCTGGTGTGCCCAGAGAGGTCCGGCCCGTGACGTGGCGTCTCCTGTCAGTGAGTACCCAGAGCTGCAATGCAGGAATGTGGGTGAGGGTAGCTTGGCAGCCTGTGCAGAGCTGGGGACGTGATCCTGGACCTTCCCGTGTCCCGTAGCCAGGTTGGTTTATGACAAACAACAAGCCAACAAGCTTTCCAACAAACTGTAGTTGGAAATTGGGGAATGTAATAGGGGTGTCTGCAAGCACAAAGCCCAGGCTGGTGTTGGAATTGTGGCTAGCTCTGCTTGGGGAACAAGCTGCTGAGTCCCATGAAGCTACCTGCAGATGAGAAAAGACACAGGGGCTGGTAAAATCAAACATCAACTTTCTACAGTTGCCAAGTCTCTGTATCCGAGAGGATTTCTGGGTGCACAGCTGCTTGGCAGGATTTCAGGGGGTGGTCAGCGGTCAGGAGAAATGAGGAAAAGGGTCCACCCTGACATTACTTTCTTGCTGCAGGGTTATCTCCCCGCAAACATGGAACGGCGGAAGCTGACCTTGCAGCGCAAGCGGGAGGAATACTTTGGCTTCATCCAGCAGTATTACGATTCCCGGAACGAGGAGCACCACCAGGATACCTATCGGCAGGTACAAACCCTCTGCCTGTTGCTTGGCTTTCTGTCTTGGGGTATCTCTTCCCTCCCTGTTGTTGCTACTTGTCCCTGCAGCTGGGCTTGTACCAGAACTATGCCTCTAGCTGGAGCTATGGAGTCTTCTCCTTGGGGACAGGCACGATGCCTCTGTCCATCCCCCTCAGGGCACTGGTCTGTGTGAGTTACTGTGCCCCTGAAAAGCAAGGCTCATCTATGTAACCTGCACTCTTCCAGATCCACATCGACATTCCAAGGACCAACCCACTCATTCCCCTTTTCCAGCAGCCGCTTGTCCAAGAGGTAAGAGGGGTGCGAGGCTCCCGTCTGCATTGCAGTGGGTCGGACCGGTTGTGTGTGGAGCCAGGGCTGGCGCTACTGTTCGTGAGCTGGCTGTGCAGGGCAGCTCTGGGCCTCCCAGGCTCACAACTCCTGGTGCCTCTGCCTCTGATCAGCAAATATCCGCTTAAACCACCTGGTCTTGTTCCATGTTTCCAAAAGATGTCAGCTCATGGGCTGTGACAGCAGTTCTGTAGGACGTTGCTGTCTCTGTTAAATATATAGCCAAGAACTAGTAAGAGACCTGAAGCTGCTGTTTTGGACCAGCACAGGCATCCGTTGTGCTGGGCTACGAAACCTCTTCTGGGTGGAGCAGGATGCAAGAGCCTGGGGCAGTGATGGGTCTGAGAGGTGGCGTGTATGTGGGATGTCAGAGCGTGGGGCTTGGGCTGCGTCGGCTGGAAATGGCACCTAGTTTGGTTGTCTGGAGGGGCTGTTCTGCTAGAAGTTATCCTGACCTGCCATGTGGGAATACTGTGCTCATAGCTGGAGGTTAAAGAGCACAGATAAGAGCCTAAGCTGCCCACGAGACGTTGTGCAAGGTGTGTAGCTCTGATAGGCAGCCCTGCCCTGAGGTTGAAAGGTTATTAAGCTGTCTGCATCTTGCAAAGTTGACCCCCATGTTTCTCCAAGCTGTGGCTTTGGAGAGGAGCCTGAGGGCTCCCTTGTTCTGGGAAGCGTGGGGTGGGATCTATGGATCGTACAGGAGAATATCCTCAGACTTGCCTGCTGCTTATCTAACAGTATTGCTGCAGAGGGGCCTGCCAGTGCATGACCTCTGCTCCCTGAGCCCTGAAAGCTGTTTTCCTGCCTTTCCTTTGTGCACGGCTAACACAGGTACCTGCTTTCCTTCCTTCTTCCCTTAGATCTTTGAAAGAATCCTGTTTATTTGGGCCATTCGACACCCGGCCAGTGGCTATGTGCAGGGAATCAATGACCTGGTCACTCCATTCTTTGTTGTGTTCCTCTCGGAATATGTTGGTAAGTGACACTGCTCAAAGGTGACCCTGCTCGAAGGGACAATGCTGCCTCCTCGCCTCAGCATTTGCAGCCGTGTGAGGAAAGCTCAGCTGGCTGGAGAGAAGCCCATCCCTCCACTCCTGGGTCATGCCAAAGATGCATCTCGACCTCTCTCTGTGCCCTTCACTGCCTGGTTGAATTGACTTTAGCTTTGTGGCCTTGCTGAGCTCCACAGAAGCTGAAGTGCTTTGCATTTGATTTGGATGTACTTAGTATTGTTGTAGCTCTGAAGAAAACAAGGCTTTTTGGGCACTGAGGAAGTTGAAGCAGAGCCCTGTGCCGCAGAGGTGAGGGGCATTGAAATCTGGCTCACAAAGGTTGAATTTGGAGCTAGTTCTTGCTCTGCAAGAAGTGAATTATAATGAGACCCTGCTGAGCATTTACACTGTTTAAATACTCTGTCCTGTGCTGCTAGTGCAGATGTGACTGTCAAGCCGAGAGCTTTCAGAAAGCAGATTTATTTCTTGCTGCTTTGGGCTCTGTTAGCCCCTCACTTTTACTTGGACATCAAGTCAGTTTTGCCCATGGGATTTTTATTCTTTCTCCAGCCCTAGCTAAGGTTTGGGGTTTACGTTAATACTGGGAGGCCATAATTCCTATGCCTAAAGGCTCTTATTTTTCATCTCAAGAAAAGGGGAAATAGTTTATAAGGCCTTACTAGTGACAGAGAAATTCTGCCTGACAGAAGTATTTGTAAGGGCTCATCCAAAGCTCACCGAAGCTGTTGGATGTCCTCTGCTCTGTGGCTGAAGCTCTGCAGACTCGCAGTGAACTGTCTTTTGAGGATGCTGTGAAGAGAGGTCACTGTGGCGGATGGAAGTGGTCGGTATTGGTCATCAAAAACATCAGTGCTGCTCGTAGTCTGAAGGAAAAGCAGAGTGTTCTTTCCTGGGAGATAAAGCAGCAAAGTGTGTGGTGGGCAGCTGAGCAGGTTCCCCCTGGACCTTGTTGCTTGAGAGGCGTTCGTGGTGCTGAGTCCTGGTGGACGCTCGGCAGCTCCGGAGCGCTGCGTGGGCTGGGACGCGCTGTGTGCGGGGCAGGTGGTCCTGGCAGGAGAGGAGCCAGCTCGAGGGGTCCGCGCTGCCTGTGGCACCCCTGACCTGCCCGCCTGCCGCCTCAGGTGCCAGTGCCTGACCGGCCCGCAGGGCTTCGGAGCAGGCCCTGCTTCTCCCTGCTTTCCAGGCCTGTCTCCTCCTCAGAAACATTCTCAATGAATGTGGCCTTCCTTTCCTGCCCTCTCTGCAAGTTGCATGGGAGGAAAGCCTCAAGTGCCCAAGGTGTATTGAGTTGTGTTTAGCCTAATCCCCTTCTGCCTCCAGAGGCAGGGCTTCAGAGCCAGCCTGTGGGTCGGGAGCTTGGTGCTCCTCTGCCCCACTGCCCATTGATCTAGCTGTGAAACAGCCTCAGAATAAGGCCATCCTGATCAGTAGGATAGGATCAGTAATTCTGCTGAATGCATGTGGGGAAGAAACAGCCCTGCTTGGTGTCCCATAAAGCCTGGCCTAGCTCTCCTCTGTCTCTCCTGGCTTCTCGTCTCGGGGCTTCATGTCCTTTCTCCTTGCTGTCTCCTAGTATGAGCAGAAGCCTCTGCACAGCATCTTGTGCTCCATAGAGGACATTGCTTGGGGAAGGTGGAGGGTGTTAAGCGAGTTTGCCTCTTATTTGGGACACCTCGCCCAAATGGAGAAGGAGAAGATGGAGGGGGCTGCAGGGTCTGCAGGGCCCCAAGTGCCGACCTGCCCCCGACTGCCCCATTTGCCCTCAGATAAATTCAGGCAGGTCCTGGGCAGCGTCAGCCCCCAGCAGATCTTGAAGCGGCTCCGCTCTCAGCCTCCACACTGGCTTTAACTCTTTTAAAGTTAACAAGTTTAAAGTTAAAAAGACTTTTAAAGTCTCTTTTAGACTTTTGCTGGCCAGGAAGGTCTCTTGAAGGTTTAGGAGGCTCTTGCAGCTGCGCTAAGCCTGGGACAAGCCGCTCGAGGCAGCCACCAAGGAAAGGGAAGCCTCAGCTTTTCCAGGGAGGCTGAGAGCAGGGAGATGTGAGCTGTGCTCCCTTTTTCCGTCTCCCGGTGCCCAGCTTCAGGTCTCCCTGCAAGATGTTGATTTCGTGTCTGTGTGGGTGGTTAGAGGGACTGTCCTGCCAGACGCAGGTGAAGGAGGATCGCAGGTGCCTCCTGATAATCTGCAAGGAAGAGAATCTCTGTTGGCTCCCAACTGCCTCCTCTTACCCACCACCAGCACCAGCTCACTCACCTCCAAGCAGTCCTAGCTGCTGTTGAGGGCTTTGCTGCAGCCTTGGTGCTCGCACAAGCCACCCGATGCCTCCCTCCCTCCTGACTCTCTCCTGCCTCTCTTGCAGAAGAGGATGTGGAAAACTTTGATGTGACAAACCTGTCGCAGGACATTCTGCGGAGCATTGAAGCCGATAGTTTCTGGTGCATGAGCAAGCTGCTGGATGGGATACAGGTGAGCCTAAATCCTGGTATTTAGAGCCTAAGGAGGCTCTGCCCACGTTTGCTATCTTTGGTGCTGGGACAGGGATTGTCTATCCTAGCAGGAAGGAGATTCCCTGCTTCACTGGGTTGGCAAAATTCCGGGGAAATAGATGCTGCTCCATCCCAGGGATAATCCTGGCACCCCAAAGCCATGTCCTTTTGGCTCATACCAGTCTCATCTCTGAGCAGAAACCCTTCTGATGACTTGCAGCTGTTGTTGCAGCGTGTGCTTTACTCGTGGCCTTTTTTTCCCAGGATAACTACACCTTTGCACAGCCGGGGATCCAGAAGAAGGTTAAGGCCCTGGAGGAGCTAGTCAGCCGCATTGATGGTAGGTGATCAAGGGAGCAGGAGCGGGGCAGGGACCCAGGGCAGCTGCAGTGGCTGAAATTTGGGATGCTAGGGGTATTGGGAAAGGTGCTGATGTGGAAGGGACAGGGCGCCATCAGCTGAAGGGCCCTTGGGGACAGAGTTTGCCCAGGTGGACAGTGCAGGCGAGGATCAGGTATGGGGAGAAGGAAGAAGGGCTCCCCTGGAAGCCTCCATCAATGTTTTTGGGGCCGGTACGGGTGTAGGAGCTGGGGCACCATGGTTGCCAGGTGTGTGAGTGAGACCTGCTCTTTCAGAGCAGGTACACAATCACTTTAGGAGGTACGAGGTCGAATACCTGCAGTTTGCCTTTCGCTGGATGAACAATCTTCTCATGAGAGAGTTGCCTCTTCGCTGCACCATCCGCCTCTGGGACACCTACCAGGTAGGCAGGCCCTGCTCCTCCCTCCTCGACTCCAGCGCCGATTCTCTTAAACCGGGTAGGTGTTTTGGCATCTGAGAGGTGGGGAGAGGCAAAGCAGCGTGGAGTGTTTGCAGCCAGCAGGGTATGAGGGATGTGTCAGCAGAGCGGCTGCGGCCCAAGGAGCCCTCCTGCACCTGGGCTGTGGAGCTGATGCAGTTTTGTTGTCCACAGTCAGAGCCAGAAGGGTTCTCCCACTTCCACCTGTACGTCTGCGCTGCCTTCTTGATCAAGTGGCGGAAGGAGATCCTGGATGAGGAAGACTTCCAAGTAAGTCTGTCAGGGGGTGATGATTCCCTTAGGGAAGAGGGGAGGGGATTGCCCTGGACCCAAGTCCAGTGTCAGTGCAGTCAAGGCCCATCTTGGATCTTCCAGTCTCGGGATCTCTGCTCCCAAATAATTGTTGAGCCTGGGTTGGAGGTGCACTGAGCCTCCGAGCGCCTCCCAAGCGCCTCCTGCTCTTCCAGGGCCTTCTCATGCTCTTACAAAACCTCCCGACCATCCATTGGGGCAACGAGGAGATTGGACTCCTGCTCGCTGAAGCTTACCGACTCAAGTACATGTTTGCAGATGCCCCCAATCATTACCGGCGGTAGGTGCCAGGACTCGACTTGCTCCTCGTCCCTGCGCCCACCTCTCGTCCTGGCCCTATCTGATCACTGTGGCATTTTGTCATCCACGTCCTTGGACACTCCGGCCGCGAGCCGCTCCTCGCTGTACAAAGCTCCCATCAACTCTTGTCTTAACTCTTGCGTGTGCCTGGCTGCCACTCCATGCACCTGGATGTGCCACTCCACTGACTGTCAGTATTTCCTGCTGTGCCAGGGGCCGGAACCAGAAGCTGGAGAGGGGCTAGGGGGGACACGGAGCAGCTTAACCAAGAAACTGAGCCAAGGATGACACCTCTTTCGGCTGACTCATGCCACTGTGGCCGCCTTGGCCCTGTGCAGCTGCTAGCGGAGCTGTGGAGGTGCCCACAGTGCCGCCCCCCCCCCCTTCCATCCACCTCCCCATGGAAGATGCCTTATTGGAGACCTGCCCGGCCCCTTCCCCGCAGGGCAGGGGGGGGTGCGATGCTGCTGCCAGCCAAGCTTGGCTCCTGCAGCCCCGCGCACTTTGCAGGCGCCTCCGCATCCCGGTGCGGGGATCCCACTGGGAGCTGGGGCCTGGAGCGACACGCGGCAGTTTCACTAGACTCTTCATGTGGGGGGGGGGGCCGCCCTGTCGGCCTCTGCTCCCCCGAGGCGTTCTGTGTATATGGTGTTCTTGTGTATATGGGTCAAAGATGTACAATATACGTCTTCTGTTTGTAGCAGATACGATTTTATATTTATAACATGCATCCCTTATTCTCCCCCTCCTTCCTGTGCTGGTGCCAGCCGCCTGGCGCTGGGCCTTGGAGCCCTCTGAGTTGCAGCTGTTTCTGCCCAAGCATCTTCTCCACACGTTGCCCTTGTCACAAATCTGGGGGTTGAGGTTTGAGGGCCAAGCCAAGACACTGCAGGCTCCAAGGCTGCTGTCCCCAGCCCCTTGGGCACTCTGGGCCCCAGCGAGCGGCTAGAGGAGGCACCATCCCCGACCTGGCCCCTCATGCCCAGGGCAGGGCCGCCCGGGCCTCCCCTCTTCCCCTTCTGCTTTTAACTCCAACCACCAATGTGCCGAGGGGCCAGTTGCTTCGGGGGGATCCCAGCTGCTGCCACAGGCTGCGGCGGCTCCTGCTCCCCCTGCTTCCCTTGCTCCTCCCAGGCCAAGGCGGCTGCCTGGGAACAGCCCAGCACGTTGCCAACCCCGCTCCGAGCAGCGGCTCCGGGAAGTGCCGGGCAAAGCCAGCCTTGGTTTTTCTCGGCCGTTTGGCCTTTATGTCATTTCTGTGTGTGCCTTTTATTGTTTGCTCCGAGGTGGACCTGGTGCTCAGTACTTTAACATGACTAATTAAAGAGCTAAAGACAACAACCCCCCCAAGCCCTGACTTGCGTTGGCCAGAAGCTTCACGGGCTGGGAGGGGGGGTCCCCACTCAGCCCCTCCCGAGGACTTGGCCGAGCCCTATCTCGGCTTTCCTGCACCTCAGACCTGAAGCCCCTTTTCTGTTTTGCACTTTGCCTTGCAGAAACCTGCCTCCCTGAAAGGAAAGCTTGTGGGCGAGGGGAGGAGCAGCGGGAGCCTTCCTCCCCGCCCAGCAGCTGGGGCTGCTCTTAGGGCTGCTTCTCCTGCTCCCTACAGCCCAGGCTCCTCCCAGGGAAGGTCTGACCCGCTCCAACTCTGCCCCCTTCTGCTGCTGCCCCCACCTGAAATGCTAATGAATGGCCAATGGAGCAGAGCAAATGTAATTAATTGTGGAGGAGCTTTAATTACCTGCATTTAGTGCCCAGGCTCTGTGAGAAGGGGGGGCAGGGGCTTGATTTCCATCTAATCATTCTCATGCCTCAGGGCACTTCTGCAGGGGAGCTTTGCCTTTTTCTATCTGTTTTCCATCCTGTCACTGGCCCCATTCCTACTGGACACAGGGTACCCCAACCCTGGAAGCAAGAGGAGAGGCAGGAAAGCTCCAGCCCAAATCCCAAGGGGAATTGAGGCTACTCTTGAGGTTTAGAGGGGGAATACAGGGCAAGGCAGATTCCCGGCCCTCACACACCACCACCATGGCCACTGCTTTCCTTTTTTTTTTTTTTTTTTTTAAAACATTAAAACATTTATTTCTCAGAGAGAAAATATAGTCTCAGACAGTCAGGTTATAGTAGGTAAAATTAGCTTTTTTTTTCTTTCTTTCTTTACAAGCATAGATTTTTTTCTTTTTAATTACCTCTCTTATACCCTCTGATATAAACAATTCTAGAAAGCAAATAAACTCACTTTCTACAATAAATAGAGCGATCTGTGCTTTACAGCAGACTGACATGACGCTTAGGTCCCGTAGCAACAGCAGGATAGGAGCCCATTCGAATCCAAAATGTCATTAAAAAAATAATAATAATAAAAGAACAAAAAAACAAAAATATTCCAAATCCCGAGATCTTAAAACATATACACAGGTCACGAGTCCACAGCTGAGCTACCCCCAGAGAAGTGTATGTTCCATTAAATAAATTACACCGTGGGCATATAAAAGACCCAGCAACACAACCGAGGACTTCAAGAATGGGGACAATCAGTCTAAATAATTTAGAACAATATTTTTACAACTATGTACACAATGACCTTCCGTAGCCACTCACAGAGGCATCATCACTATTATTTTTTTTTTTTACAAAATCCTATGTCCCATGTTGATATGTTACAAGGTTTCTCCTTGAAGTGTGGATCCATGCCCCAATGTATAACAAGTGGTATTTTAAAAAAGTAGACCAAGTAGAAATGGCAGTGATTACTCCCCAACTAGTCATTCTTATTAATTATTATTATTGTTTTGACCCCCCCAACATTCTCTTTAGTATGAAAAAGTTAAAATAATAAAAATATACTGAGTTCAAAAGCGAAATGATGATATTCAATCTACAATCTTGCTCTGCACCTTTGGTTCTTAAAATGGAGAAAAGCAAATGGAAAAAATAAATAGGAGACTTGACAGCAGAGAGCAGAGAAACTCAGAGTCCTTGGCTGGTAGCAAAGCTTTTGTCACCACGTTCCCCCCATGAGGTGTCACTGCTTTTTTGCAGTGCGACCTCCCCAGCACCGGGGATGGGAGGAGCATGTGCAGGAGGGGACAGAAAGGCACGGGGGTCATGTGCTCTGCTCCATGTTCACCTTGAACCCCAAAGCGCCAGCGCCAAACGGCACAAGAGGCACAGGGGGAGGCAGGACGAGGGGCCAGGCGGACACAAGGACGATGCCAGGGACACATGTCCCTCCGGCCCTGCTCAACCTCGGCACCTGTGAGCGACTCGAGCGCCGCAGAGCTAGTGCTGGGGCCATGGACAGATGACAGCGGTCCCTTTGCTTCGGCTCAATACTGTGCTGGACCGAGACATGAAATGTGCCTGGAACGAGTCACAGAAAGCAGGAGTCGAATGCTGAAAGAGCAAAGCAGTTTCTAGGACGTACGCGGGCACACACACAAAAGAAAGGAAGAGAAAAATGCCATGTTCCTATTTAAAGCTCTATGCAGGCGCGATGTGTGCGGGCACAGGGGAAGGCTGCTGCTGGTCCCAGCATGGGAGAGCCAGCAGTCCCAAGTGGTCAAAACAAAGCGAGAAGCAAAAGGCCTGTGATGGTCAGGGTGAATTTGGCACAAAAAAAAATCCAGGTGGAAATTTGCTAGAGGATCCTGCTTTGGTCCCCGAGCTCCCGGGAATGACTGAAACCGCCTGGAAGAGGCCGGGGAGGGTGCAAAAGCTGCCCCCCCTCCCCCCCCCAACGCTTTTCCTACCATCTGGCTCCAGGCTGCGGGGTCGGGCCGGCCCCAATGCTGCCAGCTCTCAGGCTGCTCACACTCAGGAGGGCGCTGGGCAGGTTTGGCTTTTTGGCACGTAATGGGTGTTGCGAGGAGCCCCGTGGAAGCACGAACAACCCTGTCCCCTACAGGTAGCTGGAGGTGACGAAGGGGTGATCGCCCCGCACGCGGCTCAGGTGAACCATGGCGCGGTCGTAGGCCACCTGCACGGACTTGCGGATGCTGCTCTTGCGGCCTTCCAGCATCTTCAGCTTGTCCACAGTGTCATCGGCCCCGAGCGGGAAGACCTTGTCACGCGGCAGCCACTGCCTGCAGGGCAAAGCAGAGCGCGAGCGTCAGCACCGGCAGAGGGCAGGAGAGCAGCACAGGAGGGCAGCACGAGCGCCCAACACCTGTCCCCAGCGCCCCCAGGACACGGCCAAGGCCTCCAACTCTGCCACCTTTCCCCTTTAGTGTTGAGTTAGAGCTACAACAGCCCCCAGCGTTCATGTTTTATAATTAATGCCCCACGCTGGTGCTGCAGATGCTTCAACGTCGGCATCTGAGCACACCAAAGCAGTGCTCAAACAGCAAGTCAACACCCACAGCCCGAACGCTGGCCTGCACCAACCACTCTGCAGCCTCCTGGAGCCTCGCAGGACTCCAAGGAGCATGAGGGGAAAGAGCTGCGTCCCACCAAGTGGCACAACCAGGAGCAACCCTGGGGGAAAGAAGTTTTTTCTGTGCCAAGCAAGCTCTGCTGCCGCTTCTGTGGCTTCACGGAAGTCGGCAGGACCCGGATGCAGCACCAGGAAGCACATTCCGACTTCCTGGGACGTTAGCGTCCCACAAATCGCAGCCAGTGATTTAAGAAGCAGCCGTTTAAGAAAGCGCCACCCACCCACATCCCAGCTTCAACAGCGGCCAGGCAAAGCGGAAAGACCACTAACAACCACCAGGATACTCCTCCTGCCCTGAGCCGGGACAATGCTCCCTACCCTTTTCCATCTTAAAAAAAAAAAAAGCCTGATTTTAAAAATGCCGGTACTCGGCGCTTCCGAAAAGTCAGGCTGCAGGTTTGGCTCTAAACATGGAAGAAACGTCCTGTTTCAACAAGGCTACCCAGGAGATTTCAGTGACTCTCTTCTGCAACAGCAGAACTGGCTACTCATCCTGCTTCTGCTTTAACAGGCTCTAACTTACTGAAGATTTTAAGCATGAATTTGGTTCTTCACATGCCTCAGTATTTTTGCAGCGACACAAAGTGCAGTCGCTTAAGTGCAGGGTCCTGCACCTGCGGAGGAATAACCCCAGGCACCAGTACAGATTAGGGCTCAACCTGCTGCAAAGCAGCTCCACAGAGACCTGGGAGTCCTGGCTGACACCAAGTTAACCATGAGGCAGCAGTGTGCCCTCGTGGCCAAGAAGGCCAATGGGATCCCTGCCTGCATCAGGAAGATGTTGCCAGCAGGTCAAGGGAGGTGATTTTGCCCCTCTACTCAGCTCTGGTGAGACAACACCTGGAGTACTGTGTGCAGTTCTGGGCTCCCCAGTATAAGAGGGATGTGGAGCCCCTGGAGAGGGCCCAGTGGAGAGCAACTAAGATGATTAAGGGAATGGAACATCTCTCGTGTGAGGAGAGACTGAGTTGGGCCTCTTTTCCCTGGAGAAGAGAAGGCTGAGAGAGGATATGATTAACATGGATAAGTTCATGAGGGGAGAATGCAGGGAAGAAGGGGACAAGCTCTTCTCATTGGTGGCCAGCGATAGGACAAGGGGAAATGGGCATAAGCTGAAACACAGGAAGTTCCATCTCCAGGTGAGGAGGAACTTCTTCACTGTGAGGGTGACAGAGCAGTGGAACAGGCTGCCCAGGGGGTTGTGGAGTCTCCTTCTCTGGAGTTCTTCAAAACCCGCCTGGATGCCACCCTGTGCCACATGCTCTAGGTGTGCCTGCTTGAGCGGGAAGGCCGGACTAGATGATCTCTAGAGGTTCCTTTCCAACCCTGAAGATTCTGTGATTCTGTGACACGAGCCCGGGTGCAGAACGAAGGTCATGGTGCAAGGGGGACGCTCAGACAGCCTGCTCTTGGACCGGGGAAAAGCCAACTGCCTTCCTTGGTTACGCTCTGCTGCATATTTAAAGCCCCGATTTAAATGGCACATAACACTTATCCCTGCACGCTCCCAGATACCAAAGGTTTTGCCAGTTCTTCCTTCTCTGCCACAGCTGCAACCTCCCCTCCCGCTCACCAGGTTCTCTTATTGTCGAAGAAGAGGACGAGGAAGAGCTTCTCAGCGGCCTCCGTCTGCCTCTGCTCGCCCAGCTTCAACACCTCCGCGGGGGGCACGGGGATGGGAACACCGTTGTGCAGCAGACCCTCCCGCGGCATCTTGGGGTCAATTATCTAGTGACGGGGGGAAGGAAATGTAAGCACGGCTTCCACGAGAACAGTGCGGAGGGTTCATCTTTCCTCTTCACGCATTCTTTGCCATGAAGAGCACTCGGGCTGGCTCGGGAAACAGCCCGCTCCATTTCGGGAGGCTCTTTTTAAAATGTTTTCTTGCCCTCACGGCACTGGCAACACTTTGAGGAAGCCAAGAACCTGATCTCAAAAAGGAAAGGACACAAACAAGATTCCATACAAGTCCAGCACGCCGCTGCCTTGCACGGCACTGCTCAGCTCCAGGCTGCTCTTGGAGCGGAATGGGTGCTTTGCGAGTGGTGATGGGGGAGGCTGGCGCCAGGCAGGGTGCAGCCACCAGCCCTGGAGCAGCTGCTCGGCCTGGGCCCGGGCCGGCACTGGGAATCGTAGCCTGGCGCTTTTGGGGTGCTCACAGGCTCTGCCCACCCTAGCAAAGCCAACCACAAAGCTCTTAAGGGGGTGGCTGCAGCCATGTAGAAACTGCACGGAGAGGAGATGGCAGGAGGTCCAGCTCACAAGCTGCACATTGAAAAGCACCGGAGAGAACTCACCAAGGCAGGGTAGGAGGGATAACCGCGGCACTTGGCCCACACGAGCTCCAAGGGCTCCAGCTTGGCTTGACTCTCGAAGGACATCAGGAGAGTCCTGCCTAAGGGATCACAAGGAGACAAGAGAGGGTCTGAGCACCAGTCCCAGCAGCAACTAAGAGCCAGACTACCACGAAAAGCCGCTTGTTTGTAACTGTATGTTGCACTTGTGTCTGCCCACACAGGTGATGAAAGAAGCAGCACATGCAGAAAGCCGGTGCGCTCGCGTGTGGTGGCACTTATCCTGCCATGCTGAGAGCCCAGCCTTTCTTACACTTTGCCAGGACAGTCATGGTTTATACTAAGATAAAGTCACAAACTCCCAGTTCAGGGGTCCAGCAAAGCCAGTGTGTGCATGTGCTGCTGGGGTGGATTCTTTAAAATGGAAATAGTCATCAGATTCAGTTCTGGTGTGAAGGGCTGCTACACCACAGAAATCAGCCAGGTTATGCAAGGGATGCCATTAGGTTCTGCCAAGCCAGATTCATCCTTGGTGGAACTGACAGAGCCGTAGCTGAGACTGATTTGGACCATTGTCTCATGTCACATATTTTGGGGGCGTTTGATTCCTATGGGAAATAGTTAGCTCCTGTGCACAAAACTCTATTAGTTATCTCTCTTTTTTTCCCCCCAATATAAAAGTGTTGCAAAATACTTATTCAAGAATGAATAACTATTCATGTCTGGTAGCTCCTGGCCCTGGAAAAAGACAAGTCCTCATTAAGGTGAGTTTTACAGCAGCAGTGGATGCCAGGGCGACAGGAGCCATGCGGACGGGCAGAGCTGGATCCTGATTTCTGCACCTGCAGCGGGACCCTGCAATAGCCCTACCTGGACCAGGCGAGCACATGGCCATGAGAGCCACATAAGACCCCTCTTATAACTATGATTTGCTGTTTTCATTGCGGCGTCATTACAAAGAACTAGTCTCAAACCCATCTGAGATGACAACAGGCGCCTTCAGGGCACAGGTGACCAGCAGGAGTGAAAGGAAGAAACACCCTTCATGCAACAACCTGACTTTGTAAGGAAGTCGGTGCGTGCCAGGGGCAGTTCACCAGCCTGATCCTGCAGTCGTGGCAACTCCTGCAGAACAGAAGCACCAGGATCTGCTTGCCCAGGTTAGTGACGTGAGCCCTGTGGCAGCGTGAGGCTGAAGCAGGAGCTCCCCCAGCAGCTTCCTCACCTGAGCTGCCATAATCGGAGCTGCCGTTGACACCTTCCAAGAAGGGCACCCGAGTCAGGGCTGGCTTCCCTCGGCTTCGCTTGGGGGGCATCGAGCCACTGTCAGAGAGAAGGGGAAAAGGGAAAATACATTAGGCTGGAAAACATGGCCAATAAATGGGTTCCCCAGCTCTGTCTGAATACCAGAAAATTATCAAACTGACCCATCTCTGGGTCTCCTTTCTCAATGAAAAAAGCATTGGATGCTCGAGCAAAACATTATCAGTGCACCTGTGCTGATGCAAGTGCACTGGACAACGTCCTGCTTCTTCCAGGAGCAATGAAATGGGTTTAATGAAAACCCACCTAAAAACATGAGGGTAAAAGCATCAAAGATCCTGGGCCAAAGAGCTGCCGCAGCGAAGTTCTGGACGAGCGGGAGCTCACCCGGCTGTGCAGAGGCTCCAAAAGCCAAACGAGCAGCCCTCTAACACCACTTTAATGTATCAGGCAGTCCTGAACATCCTTTTATTTCATTGCTATAAACACTTCAGAGAACAGTTCCTCTCCATCTCGAGACATGCTGGTTTTTGACTTGCTAATACCTAGCAGTATTTTTTATTTAGGCTCTCCTAGTAACCAGTCCATTCAGAGGAAATTTGCTGTTAACAAAGTAGAGAAAAGGCAGTAGACAGATCTGCTTCCAAATAGATTAACTGCCTAAGTTATCCCTGAGAACGGGCTTGTTTTAACTCCTGGTTTAGTGGGTGTCACAGTTCCCATATTAAGCTTTGCTGTGTGAACTGCTTGCAATCACTACTATCACTTACAGGCCACTTCTCATCTACCAAGTACTTCACAAACATCAACCAACAACCGCCTGCCCCCCTGCGAGTGCAGATTCGTCTCCCTTTCTGACATATGGGAAAGCTGCAGAAAACTGGACCCTCTGTAGTCAGGTAAGGAGGGATACACCGCAGCTCACAACAACACATCCCCATTGAACAGCTAAGCACAGCTTAGCTGCAGAACTATGAACATCTTCTGAGAGGTAACATTCAGGATCACTCGGTACAGTGAAGTTTTCATGTAGAAAGTGCTCCTGGGATGCAACCTGTGCAGTGTAATTGTAACAAAGCAATTAGCCTTAAATTAGCTCTTCAGGACGGCTACACACGGGGAACCTCATGTTTTAAGTGTCCAGACACCCTTGCAAGTGTGAGGTCTTACAGAAATCAAGGAGTGTATGAAGTGTAAAACATTTGTTTGAAAAACCAAGCACTGCTTTGGGACCAACAGCCTAAGAGGGAAGGACAGAGCCTGAGAAGCTCTGAAGCTGGCACACCAAATGAGTGACAGTGTGAGGTGGGTTTTAAGGGTGGATTATAGAGAAAGGGAGATTAACCCCAGGAGCAGTGTGCTGGGAGCACTTACCCACGTGCATCCAGCACCAGCCCGGCACCCACGCCGGGGCCGCACTCCGAGTCAGAGCCGCTTTCCAGGTGCTTCCCAAAACCATTGGTCACTCCTGCCGTGGAGGAAAAACAGAGCCCGTTACTGATCCCATTCTGCACAGAACACCCAAGCTCCCTGCCCGTGCTGCGCTGCCCGGGCGAACGAGCTGAGGCCACATGAGCTCAGCTGTTTCAGTCTTGCTTATGACTCCAAGAACCACAGAGCCAAGAGTCAATCAGAAAAGGGATCTACTCAGTTCTCCCACTGACTCCATCCATTCCCCAGGGCAGCGGCTGTGGTCAGACTCCACAGGAGCACTTAACTGGGCGCTCTGGTTACAGCAGCTGGGTCGAGCTTTACGCAGCCCTGTGATTTGCACCCCACAGCCCCATGCAGCAGCTGCCCAGGGCAGAGAAAGGAGCAAGGCCACGAACCTGCGCGTGCCGCCCGCCCGGGCGACCTCTCGCTGTCGCTCTCACTGCAGCTCCCGCTCTGCGGCCGCTTCCGCCCGGGGCGCGCGGCCTCCTCGCCATTCTCCAGGGAGCCCTCGACGCCCCTCTGCAGCTTCACGCCATTCTTGGCTTTCTTGAACAGGATGGACGTCCGGCGGCCAACGCCGCTGAACGGGGGCCCAGCGGCCGCGTCAGGCAGGGCCAGCCCGTTGAGGCCGTTGTCGCTGAGCAGCCGCTGGAAGGCCTGGCTCTCCCGCTGCAGCGTCGCCCTGTCGAAGAGCTCCCCGTCGGCCACCACCCGCTTGGGCGGCACACCCAAGGACCCGCTCTCATGGATGGGCTTCAGCATCGGAGGCTCCTGCAGGGAATCCAGCTCTGAAAGCGAGGGCACAGGGCCCGTGGGCTCCAGGGTGGGAGGATGCCGCAGCTTAGCCTCATCTGTCAAAGGGAGAGGGCATCTGCATGAACATTTTAGGAAGAGCGATTTCCATTTCTGCGCAAGGCCACCAACTCGGGAAGCAGCCCATGCCAACTGCCAGGCCACTAACACGGCCTTTCCTCACACCAGAACTGGCATCTGTCTCCACGATCTGCAGTCACTCTCCGTACCCTTCCTAACAGCAGAGGGAAAAGAACCCACAGGAAGGCCCAGCTGCCCCTGTAACTCGACCTTTGTGGGAAACCCTGTGAGTGTAAGAGGAGGAAAGCTCTGTGCTTTAGCTTCTCTCCCTCTGCCGCCCTTGCCAACCCAAGCCTCTCGGAAAAGCCCCTCAATTTCCTCCAGACATGGGACCAAGCCACCACCCCTGACATCCTGAGACACACTACAGAGGTGACAGTGGCACTGGAACCCACTGGATGCCACCTGCAGAGCAGCCCTTCTTTGGGCAGTTCTTGGGAAGAGGCATTGATGTCCCGCTCTTCCTTAAGGGCAGACAGCAGGCAGGCACAGCACTACACATTAAGTCATCTGATAGAGCTGGAAACAAGACTTAAGCTCTCGAGCTCAAGTTCCTTTGGCACCTTGGAGCGCAAAGGAGAGATGCGGCCACCGAGACAGCCTCAACAAGCCCTCAAGTCCTCCCGCAACGTCTCACCTCTCTCCCCTTCCCTCGATGCTTCATCCGGGCCCTCTTGCCCCTTGCCGTGGGGCAGGCCCCGGCTCTGCTGCTGGGCCAGCTTCTGGCGCAGGGAGTTGATCTCGCGCCTCAGGAGGCGGACGCGGCGCGTGCGGGCACCGCTGGAGCGCATGCTGCTCACCACGTCCAGCTTCTCTAGCAGCTCCTTCAGCTGCACCTCCAAGGAGAGGTGGGCCCGGTTCTCAGGCACCAGGATGTTATCCACTGCAGCAGAAGAGATGGCAACAGTGACCGCGGAGCTGGCGGCAGGAAGCAAGACTGACCCCAGGGAGAATTCCCAGTGACCCATGCCCCTTCCCAGCAATGTTCTCAATGATGGTGCTGAGGAACATTTAACCTTGGAGTTTGGACATCCCTCCACAGGGCCAAAAGCAGCTGTGACTTAATGTGCACCCTGCACAATCCAGCTCCCAGCACGGGTTCTTAGAAGAAAACCATTTCATCGCCACACTAAGCTACTGAGTTAGATGATGAATTCGGGAGGGTGGCCAAAAAAAACACCACGTCTGCCATTCTGAGAGGCGGTGCTGAAGGATCAGCACCCACTGGAGCAGGACAGGTAGCGGAGGCAGCCATCGCAGCCCACCACAGACCCCATGGAATGGTAGGGTGCCGGGCCCTACAAAATCCCTCCCATCCCCTATCTTCCAGTCACCTCAGTGCCTTGGCACCCTGCCCTGGTATCGCCTACCCGGAAAGGTTCTGCCTTTCGGGCGCAATCCTAGAAGAGGGGTGAAATCAAGGCACTTTTCCCATTCAGGTCTCCTTGATTGTTTGCCACAGTTGTAATCAAGGAAAATAAAAAAACTAAGATGGAAAACGCAGTCTTATCCAGCCCTTGAGGGTTGGCTCTGTAACGAACCACCACCAACAAATGCTAACTTATCAACTTTGCTTTGCAATGAAATACGTGATCTTTCCTCAGAGCAAGAACACTCCCAGATCCACCCTCTTAAACCAGCAGTCACAGACCCCACTGCAGGTCAATAACCAAGCACAAGGTAAGCAGCACCAATTCACCTGCACACTGTTCTTTAAAACACAAAGTTTGTATCGCAACCACGGCACAAAGCAAACAGCAAATGCTTGATCCTGTGATAAAAGCACTGGAATAGAGACACGGGACAACAGAATCCAGTATCCAGTTATACTGGTAATTCCCTCTAACTGGGGCTTAATCTTTCCTTGCCTCCATTCCTCACCAGACAGCAGGAACTTCCCTTGACTCCAAAGGGCACAATGAGAACACACAGTTCGCAAGGGTTCCCTGGTCCTTTTTCACACATCAACACCCACAGTCTGGAGCAGCTTTTCAGCAGCTTTCGCTCGCACTTGGACATTAACATGGAGGTTGGATTTGCCAAGGGAGCTCAGCAGCCACCCTCTCCCCGCGCGACAGGCAGAGCAACTCAGAGTGGGGGACAGAGGAGCTGGGATCTTCCGAAAGCTGCATCCAGCTCTGAGCACTGGGCTCACCTGAAATCATGCTCTCTGAGCCTACCAAGGAGTTAAATATGTGCTTTGGTAAGTAGATGGATAGGAAAAAATCTCCTGTGTTGAATAACGGCTATGATTTTCAGGCAGGCTGAGTAACATTGCCAAAATGAAGAACACGGTTGTGACCTGCCCCCTCCTAGGCTGAAAACGAAGCTTAATGAGCACTCACCATCCTCCCAAGAAAAGCGGTAAAAGTCCTTGGTTTTGGGTGACTCGGGCAGGTGAATCCCCACAGCAGTGTCAAAGCCGATGCTTTCGGCCTGCCGCCGTGCGTGACGCAAAATCGCTCCTCCGAGGTCTCGGAGCCGGACAGCTGCTCGGTGGAAAATGGTGTCTTTAGCATTATACCTCATGCAGTTGGTAACTATAAGGTTAAAGTCTTCCTCAAACTCATCCAACGTTCGGTACAGGTGGGACTCCAGCTTCCGCCTCATGGTGGAAAAATCCATTGGGTTGGAAATGAATTCCAGGTAATCTGGAACCTAAACATATAAAACCTGTACAATTACAAAAACCATTTACTAGCCAACTAGAGTGCATCCATCATAAGCAGTCTCAACGCCCTGTCCACCTGCCAGGGACAGTGCCAGCAGTTGTTTTCTGTGTCACCCAGTCACACCAGACACATCCTGCCTCGGCAAAACACTACTTGTCTGAGACGCGCTGAAGCTTCCAGAAAACACCACTGTTTGGGCCTGGAAGGATACCCACATTGGGAGTCCTCTTTGAGACACTCTTTAGTCCACCAGCAGCCTGGGACAAGGTGGTTTGGGCTTCCACGGGTAGGACAGGATGTGAGCTGCTGCCCAGCCATACCTCATCTCCAGCCCATTAGACACTTCTAGGAAAGGGACTTGCCTCATTCAGGTTAACGGGCTCAGCAAAGATCTGGGCAGCATCCTTCTCCTGCAGCAGGTCCAACGTTGTGCGCAGAAGGACATTGAAAGGGGTCAGATGGAGCTCCATGGCAGCCTGCTGAACCTTCACCTGCGAGCAGGGAAAGGGCAAGCAACAACGTTATTGAGAACAATGTACACAAGGGGTGTCAACTCCCAGGCCCTCCTCAATCATCACACCAGCTCTGGTCACTGGTGGAAAGCTTATGTTATGAATAATATAGAGAGCTGTATTTCTCCTTTAGCACCTTCGTTTCTTTGGTCTTATTATTCCTGTGTCATTAAACCTCTTCAATAGCAAGCAGGACTGAGCCACTGCTGTAAATCCAGGGCCAGGTGATTTTGCCCATCAGTGCTGGCAGAAAGAGAACCACAGGAAGAGCTGGAGGCCCCTTCTGGGCAAAACGCAGCATCTAGATGGGCCAGGACTCTGCTGTCCTGCTCCTTACAGAGAGGCCCAGGGCAGAGCAAGGGCTGGTGCCTGAGGACACGTGCCCAGGCCTAACCTGCACCCTGGCTTGCTGGGCACAGGGTAAGCAAGGCCTTCACAAAGCTGCCCTTGAAGACACGTGTGCAACACAGGACAGACATGGCTGCTCCGTCCATCCAGATCCAGGCTAAGAGGGGCCCTCAGTGGACAAAGCTGCTAAGCATGATGCAACTGGTGCAACACTGAAGAACGGAATAGGGGTCAAAGAAGAAACTGGAAAATTGAGTAGGCGATCTCTGTCTGAAAGCTGTTTCTTCTCAGGAAAAGGCAGTAGGAAGGCAAATCACAGGAGCTCTTAGCTTTAGAAATGACGAGCAGACCTATGATGTAGACCTCTCTGGGTTGGTGGCTACAAAACGCCTGCAATAAACCTTAAAAGGAGATCTAGGTTCTTCTCTGCAAAACACCTGGTCCAGGCCAGGAAGAGAAGTGGTGTTGCAGGTCAGGATGAGCATCCAGTTAGTTACACCTTTGACAATCCTTCTGTTCTGGATAAGTTCAGGGCTCGGCAATTGAAAGCACACGCACTGAGAGCAAAATCCCTCCCTTACTTTACTTAGGACAATTCACACTAACATCACACTAAAGCAAGACGACTACTTAGCAACTACCTGCGAAACGAGGCGCCTACGCAGCAATTACTTAGGAGGAGAGGATACTTGCCAGCAGGACAGCGAGCCCGATCATTCCCCTGCCATGGACAAGAGGTGGCTGACAGGCTCCAAGCTTG